>JBBDGP010001344.1:2750000-2865000 GCA_037952835.1 Lithobates septentrionalis
TTCTAATTATTGCTCCCACAGTTGATTTCTTCACACCAAGCTGTTTGCCTATTGCAGATTCAGTCTTCCCAGCCTGGTGCAGGTCTACAATTTTGTTTCTGGTGTCCTTCGACAGCTCTTTGGTCTTCATAGTGGAGTTTGGAGTGTGACTGTTTGAGGTTGTGGACAGGTGTCTTTTTTATACTGATAAGTTCAAACAGGTGCCATTAATACAGGTAATGAGTGGAGAACAGAGGAGCCTCTCAAAGAAGAAGATACAGGTCTGTGAGAGCCAGAAATCTTGCTTGTTTGTAGGTGACCAAATACTTATTTTCCACCATAATGTGCAAATAAATTATTTCAAAAATCAGACAATGTGATTGTCTGGATTTGTTTCCACATTTTGTCTCTCATAGTTGAGGTATACCTATGATGACAAATACAAGCCTCGCTCATCTTTTTAAGTGGGAGAACTTGCACAATTGGTGGCTGATTAAATACTTTTTTGCCCCAGTGTAGGGTTCTACTCCGCAGAATTTGAGATGTGTGGGGTCTTTCTTTATGGCATATAGCAAAGTGTTTGGACACACTATGCTTCTCAAATCCTTTTATGATGTTCTGTATGTGCTCTTTGATGCATACTTTTAGTGGTCTTTTGGTGCGCCCTACATATTCTAGTCCACAACTACAGTCTAAAATATATACTGCCTTTTCGGTGTTGCAGTATATAAATTCTTTCACTTCATAAATGTTTCCTGTACTAGTGGAAGTAAAACGTTTTTTCTTCTCATTAGGGCGTTTTGTTTTTGTGCACGCAAAACACCGCTTACACGGGAAAAAATCTTTGCCCGTAAAAACGTAAAGCCTCTGGTGGGTGGGTCTGGAATGCGCTTCACTGATTTGTCTCAGATTGTGGGGGCTCTCCTATATATAAAGTTGGGATGTTCTGGTAATACTACTTGTAAATGTCTGTCAGCTCGTAAGATACACCAGTGTCGCTTAATAATTTTTTCTATTTTTCTATGTTGGATACTGTAGTCCAAAATGATCGGTACCTTAACAACCAATTCCTGTTTCTTCTTATCTTTCATCAAATCGTTCCTGTCCATTTCTGCTACTTCTGATATCTTTTTCTTTAATATATTCGTTATCATAGCCTTTTTCTTTTTTTTTTTTTTTTTTTTTTTTTAAATTCTTTATTTAACAAGATAGAGCATGCGGAGATACAGAACACCCAACAGGGTATAATACAATGACAGTACAGGCTATACATCACTTTATCCATTTTATTACACAACCATGAGAGCACTTTACTCAAAATCTCCTAATGGAATAAAGGCAGGATGTATGTCTGAGTAGGGATCCTCTGCGCCTGCATGGCCTCTTTAATTTTCCTGGCATAAGCCGTATTTTAGAGGTGCTGGAAAAAGAGGAGGAAGAGAGGGGGGAAAAAGGGGGTTTAGAGGAAAAATGGGGCAGTAGAACAGTGGAGGAGAAGAGAAAGAAGGAGAAAAGGAAAAAAAAAGGGTGGGGGGATGCAAAAGGAGGGGGGGATAGGGATGTATATACCCCTGTCCAGTCACATCCAATCCCCCAGGGAGATTTTGCAGTTATTCCCCTCAAGGGGGTTGGTTCACTAGCCGTCTGTATTCCTCTGAATAAACTCGTGCCAGAAGTACTATATTTTTTTTTTTTTTTTTTTTTTTTTTTTGGGAGAATTTCTCATTTAAGCTTTTTTCCGTGGCCACCAAATCCTCCATTGCATGTATGTCTGCTACTCTTTTTAACCATGTAGCCACCGTCAGGGGCTGGGTCTGTTTCCAATACAGTGGGATGCAGCCTTTTGCTGCAATAAGCAAGAATGGCAATATAGATGTCCTGTAGCTCTTGGTTGGGATCTCAAGATGATGTAAAAGGAAGAACTCAGGGGACTACGGCAACACTCAGTCTGTAAACTTTTGGACGATGCGGTAGACCTAGGTCCAAAAGAGCTGTATCAACCTGCATGACCAGAAAACATGGAGGAGGGTTCCAACGTCTTCCCCACATCTCCAACACAGGTCCGTGCTCTGGGGGAACATCTTGTGGATCCTTACTGGTGTGTAATACCACCGGGACAGCAATTTGTATCCCGTTTCTTGGTGTCTCGCACATGTGGAAGTCTTGTGAGAAAAAAGGATGATCCGCTCAACCTGTTTAACTGAGTTTTAGTCCCAGATCGCGCTCCCACTTGTCGATGTAGGGGGGTCTGGCGTCTGGCTGAGGGGACACCAGTAGCTGGTATGTTAGAGAAGTTACATGCCTCAGTGGTGACTGATCCATGCAGAGCAGTTCAAAGGGAGTTGCCTACCGAAAGCGTCTGGTGAGGGTAAAGAACTAATGTAATGGGACAGTTGGATCTTTTGCCAGAAAGAGTCCCCGCAGTGCCAGGTCGTCTATGATTTGTTTATTCTTCCATTGTCCGTTAGTGAGATAATGTCTAGCTTGTGATCTCTTTCAGATCTCGGAAACTGGGATCCTTAAGTCCCGGAGTGAAGGCCGGGTTGCCCACTACTGGGGTGAGTGGAGAAAGGAGTGGTGCGAGAGACAGGTCTCGGAAAACTTTCCAAGCTGTCCGGATTGTCACCCCCACCATGGGGTGAGATAATACCTGTTTTGGCAATGGTTGTTGGCACCGGGGCAGTTGGTCCACATGGACCCCAGCTAAGGAATTTTCTATTTGTACCCATTGTTTCAAGGTGACGTGTCTGCTCCAGTCTAATATGCGGGTTAAATGGCAAGCTGTGTGGTAGAGAATGGCGTCAGGGAGGGCAATGCTGCTACTCAATTTTGGAAGTCAGAGTAATGTTTGTGCCATTTGTGGAGGCTTACCAGCCCAGACAAAGTGAGTTATTCAAGAAAGCGATGGGTAAAGAGACCATGCTGCCATTCCTTCATAACTTTTTTTTTTTTTTTTTTTTTTTTTTTATAGCTGTCAGGAGAGGGGGGAAATTGAGAGGAAAAATATCCTCTGTCTTGCCAGCTAACCGGATACCCAAATATTTGATATGTGAAGTGGCCCATTTAAAAGGGAAATCTGACCGGAGTGTGTTAAAAGAGGATGGCAAATTAACATCGAGTACTTCCGAATTTCTGGTGGTTAATGCGGTATTGTGATAATCCCTCGTGTGTCTTGAGTTCCTTAAGCAGATTCGGGATGGACACTAGGTGTTTTGTCAGGAAGAAGAGGAGATCATCTGCGAAAGCTGCAGCTTTTGGGGACAGGGTGGCGTCCAGGCTAAGCTTTGATGTCTGGGTTGTTTCTGATAGTCCTCCAAAAAAGGTTCGAGGGTGAGAATAAAAATTATTGGTGACAGCGGACACCCCTGTCTTGTCCCATTTGTCATGTTAAATGTTGACGAGAGATAGCTATTGACCTTGACCTGAGCCGATGGGCAGGAATATATGGCATATATCCAGCTCATCATTCCTTCTTTCAATCCTATGCATCTTAAGGTTTCAAATAGGTAAGGTCAGCTCACCCTATCGCACGCCTTTTCGGTGTCTGTTGAGAGAAGAGGCAGAGGGATCTTCCGTATTCTTGTCACCTGTATCAGATTGACCGCCTTCGTCGTGTTATCCCGCACCTCTTTCGTCGGGACAAATCCTACTTGGACGGAATGGATCAGTAATGGAATCAAGTTTATCAGCCGCATAGAGAGGATTTTCGTGAAATTTTAAGTCCACATTTAATAGGGAAATCGGTCTATAATTTTAACAGTGCAATGGATCCTTCCCTTCTTTGGGTAATACCACAATGTGGGCTCTCAGTGTGTCTCTGGGAAGGATCGTCCCCTCTCCTGGTGCATTATATGCAGATAGAAAGTGCGGAATTGGCACGTCTCCAAAAGTTTTGTAATATAGGAGGGAATATCCATCTGGGCCCGGGGCCTTGCCTAGCTGCGTTTGTCATTGCCAACGTCACCTCATCTGCTGAGATCGGTTTGTCCAATTCTCTCAGCTCGTCTTCAGGAATCTGCGGGAGATATTAGATATTACTTAGATATTCCTGAATGGCCTTTTGTTTGGCGGATATGTCCCTCTCCGTCTGCGGGGATGGAAGGTTGTACAGAGTCGTGTAATATTCACGGAAGAGAGCGGCAATCCCTTCTGTGGTATGGATTTTATTGTGTGTCTCATTTAGCCTTTCCGGGATGAACGTGTGGGCTCTCTGGGCTCTCAATGCTCATGCCAGTATCTTGCCGCATTTATTGCTATGTTCATAAAAGGTACGGCGACATTTAGAAATTGTCTCCTTGGCCTTGAATGCTAAGGATCGGAGCTGGTTTCGCAAGGTGGTTAGTTCTGACAGGACCTTGGATGCCAGAGATTTTTTATGGATGGTCTCCAGATTTCTAATTTTTTCTAAGATCTACAGTTTTTTGGCTCTTTCCTTTATACAAGATCCTATTTTTACCATGAGGCCTCTAATGTAGCCTTTGTGGGCTTCCCAAACTATTGTTGGGTGTACCTCTGCATTCACATTGGTGAAGTAATGTCTTAATTCTCCTGCCACTTCTGTCACTATCTCTGGAGTTTGTATCAATGAATCGTTAAGTCTCAATATCCATTGCTTCATAGTGGGCTGTAACAGGTCTACATCCACAAAGACCGCTGCATGGTCGGAAAAGGTGATAGAGCCAATCGAGGCCGAGGCGACCCTGGATAAGAGCGAATCTGACAACATCAACATGTCAGTTCTGGCATAAGAGTTATGGGGGTGCAAATAAAACGTATAGACTTTTTTTTGTTCGGGTGGAGGACTCGCTACACATCCACCAAGCGGAAAGCATGAAGATTTCTCTTAAGACGCCTCAGTAATGCGTACGAGTTCTGAGAAGTGTTTCTGTAGGAATCTATAATCGGATACATGATAAAGTTCATGTCTCCCCCTAAGAGTACTTCCCCTTCGGCGAAGTCCCCCAGGTCGGTCATGGTCTGTTCCAGAAAGGCTATCTGGTTAGAGTTGGGGAGATAAGTTCACCAGAGTAACCAGGGTTGCCCCCAGTGTTCCCTTTACAAAGAGCGCTCTTCCCTCTGCATCGTTCCAGCGATCCTTCAAAACCCAGCGGGTATTGCTGCGGATAAGAATGCTCACCCCTTTTGACTTGGAATCAGAGAAGCAGCCATGGTATGCTGTTGGGAAAAAGTGGTCATGGAGTCTTGGTGGTTTATCCGCACAGAAATGTGTCTCCTGGAGGAAGCACACGTGGGCCTTCATACATTTTACATTGGCGAGCACCATGGACCTCTTCTCCGGGGTGTTTAACTCCTTCACATTGCTGGAGACCAGGCGTACAGGATCCATTTTTTCCTAAGCCATGACTGTGACCAGGGCAGGGGGGGGAAGGGAGAGGGAGGAGAGAGAAAAGAAAAAAAAAAGGGGGGGGCGGGGGGGAGTTAGTGGTAGGAAGGAAAGGGTAGGATATTAGAAAGAAAAGAGCGGGTTCAAGGGGAGGAGACCGTAGTTGACGAAGGCGGTAGTGATAGTAGGAAAACGAATATGCCTAGGGCGTAGGTGAGACCTAGTCTCAGTGCGCCCCGATGACCCCTTGGAGAAAAGAGGACACCGTTCAGGCGCAGCCTTATGTGGGAAAAGTGGTTGGACACAACAGGGGTCGGAGACTCCCTATTCCGACCCATATATTAAGATGCATAGAGCCGCACACTATCGCATGTTCAGGGTCCTGCTGATTTGGCATCTTGGCAAGGCGACGCCGCCTCCGGCATCGCCCACATGGTAACCCGGAGTCAGGCGCGGCCTGTCCAACAGGTCTGGACCCTGTGATTGAGCCTTAAAATGCCATGCTTACTGCGTTTGGTTGCAAATCAAAACATATTACCATTCAATTAAAAGGAGAGAAATCAGCAATATTGGGACTTTAAATGAGGATAGTGGGGAGGTTCATACCCCTCCTCCATCCCGGTTCAATATTAAAAACTAAAGAAGAAAAAGGATGTGGGACTTTGAGTGAGGCACACGGGAGCAGAAGTCAAACTAGAATAAAGTTTAAATTTTTTAATATAAAGTAATACATAAATTCATAAGTTTACATTTGTAGGCACATAGCTCAATAAATATAATTTGTATTCAATCATAAAATACATTCCAACAAGGACTTCTATGTAAACATATGAGGATATGAATAAAAAAATGCATAACAGTAAATATGTGCCACGCAGTGTCACTAGAAAAAAGTGCCAAAGACAAAATGCAATAACAATGGAACGTCCATACATAGCTAATAATGGTGTATGAATAACGGTAGTTGTAAGCTTTACGCCGTTTCGGGACCTTTATAGCCACTCATCAGGAGCATAACCGTATTAATCGCCTATAAATAGGGGAAATTAGCAATATTTAGAGTAGTTTAAAGGACGAGTGGGCAAATGTAAAACCTAAAATTCCACATTCTTCCACAAAGACCATGAACTTACAAATGCGTCCGTGCAAAGGCGGCGCAGCCCTGAATGCAGAGCCCACCCAGAATGCCAGGGTCCGAAGCTGAGGGAGCATGTCCAGGCAGCAGACCCGGCAACGAGAAACCCCCAGATTGGGTCAGAGTGTGACGAAGTGAATAGGTAAGAATAGTGTGAAAAAATGAAGGAAGAATATGAAGCAGTGAAATTAGGTTGGAGTAAAAAACGAATAAAAGAAAGAAGGTTAAAAAGTGAAAAAATAAAAGAAAAAAAAAGTTCAGAGAAAGAATATAAGAGAAATAACCAAGATAGTACAGAAAAAGACCAGGAAAGGGGGATGGTAAAACAAAAGAGGAAAACAGAGTGAAAGAAGAAGGGGGTGAAGAAAGACCATAGCTGTGAAGAAAGACCTGAAAAACGGAAACACAAAGTGAATAGGTGAGAATAGTGTCTACCCTTTCTGCCACACTCCGGAGCTGCGACGGGTACTGGGGAACCCCCCTCCACCTTGTTGTGACGTGGGGCGGGCGGGGCCTCCTCCACTGCGCGTCGACGTCATGCCTTCCGCGCCAGCTGTTCAGCGTCTTTATGATGCCCCATAGCGGCAGCGTGTTTTCCATCTCCAGCGCTTGGTGGGGTCGGTTTGGCGCTCGTGGTCGGCCAGCTTGGTCGCCGGGCTGGCGGGTCTGCGGCGCCTCCCGGTCCCCCTTTGGTTTGCTGGTTGCATGACGTTGGGGGTGTGCTCTGCGGCGGCACTCCCCGCTTTGGCTTCTCCCAGTGAGGTGTCTCCCAATTCAGGCTTTATCCGTACACCATCAAGCAGCCACACACTTTTGGCAACCATGCCCCTACTACCTCCTTCACAGGTATGGTCTTTCTTCACCCCCTTTTCTTTCACTAACTTTCCTTCTTTTGTTCTACCATCCCCCTTCCCTGGTCTCTTTCTGAACTATTTTGGTCGTTTCTCTCATATTCTATTCCCTCCTTCTCTAAACTTTTTTTTACTTTTTCATTTTTCTTTCTCTTTCTTTCACTCTTTTCACTCCAACCCATTCTCACTGCTTCACACTCTTTTCCTTTTTTTTTCACACTATTCTTACCTATTCACTTCGTGTTTCCGTTTTTCAGGTCTTTTTCTTCACAGCTATGGTCTTTCTTCACCCCCTTCTTCTTTCACTCTGTTTTCCTCTTTTGTTTTACCATCCCCCTTCCCTGGTCTTTTTCTGTACTATCTTGGTTATTTCTCTTATATTCTATTCTCTTTCTCTGAACTTTTTTTTTTTTTCTTTTTTTTCACTTTTTAACCTTCTCTTTCTTTTATTCGTTTTTTACTCCAACCTAATTTCACTGCTTCATATTCTCCCTTCATTTTTTCACACTATTCTTACCTATTCACTTTGTGTTTTTGCTTTTCAGGTCCTTTTTTTCCTCCTTCCAATAAGGCCACCCCTTCACACTCTGACCCAATCTGGGGGTTTCTCGTTGCCGGGTCTGCTGCCTGGACATGCTCCCTCAGCTTCGGACCCTGGCATTGTGGGTGGGCTCTGCATTCAGGGCTGCGCCGCCTTTGCACGGACGCATTTGTAAGTTCATGGTCTTTGTGGAAGAATGTGGAATTTTAGGTTTTACATTTGCCCACTCGTCCTTTAAACTACTCTAAATATTGCTAATTTCCCCTATTTATAGGTGATTAATACGGTTATGCTCCTGATGAGTGGCTATAAGGTCCCAAAACAGCGTAGAGCTTACAACTACCGTTATTCATACACCATTATTAGCTATGTATGGACGTTCCATTGTTATTGTATTTTGTCTTTGCCACTTTTTTCTAGTGACACTGCGTGCCACATATTTACTGTTATGCATTTTTTTTTCTTCATATCCTCATATGTTTACATAGAAGTCCTTGTTGGAATGTATTTTATGATTGAATACAAATTATATTTATTGAGCTATGTGCCTACAAATATACACTTATGAATTTTATGTATTACTTTATATTAAAATATTTAAACTTTATTCTAGTTTGACTTCTGCTCCCGTGTGCCTCACTCAAAGTCCCACATCCTTTTTCTTCTTTAGTTTTTAATATTACCATTCAACCTATTTAATGAAAAATTGTAACATAGCATATCGAAAACCATTGATAAACGAAAAAAAAACCTAAAACCACAAAAGGAAAACCAGTGATATTACAGTGCACATAACCCCTATATAGCCCCACTTACATTGCCCCTGGCTCTTAGACTGATGAGGGGAGTGGTGGTAGGTACCTGCGGTGGGGGGAGCCTGCTGGTATTTTCCCACAGATCCACTGGAGATGGGCCTTAATAGCTCATACGTCAATCTTCCCCCACGTTTCATAAACTTGCTCCTCCCCCCACCCAACGTGTGTGGGAAAGGGGACTAGATCGCTCACACCAGAGAAAAAATTCCTTGTAATCCATGGTCTGGGGTATGGTGTGCACAGACCGTCATCCCCAGCACCATCTATTAATGCGTGAGGGGGGTAAGGGAAGGTCAAGGATAGGAACACTACAGTATGTTTGGGGCTTCTCCCTGTGGGGAGGGGGGAGAGGAAGGAGAAAAGGGGCCAAGGTATGAGGAGGGGAGAAGGTTGGGATGGAAGATGGTGGGGAGGATAGGAGGAGGCGAAGGAACGGCGTGGGAGGGGAAGAGGGAGGAGGGGTCAAGCTACACCCTCCCCATGACCACTATCCTGTTCGGAAACCTTGGGAATACTGTCCTACCCTTGAGAACTAAAGCATGTTTACAGCTACCCTCCTGGGTTACTGCCGGGGGTGGAACTATTCTGCTGTAACATTTTTTTATAGTGGTCTCATTCAACGGGTCCCGTCTTCAACAAAATCATCATCATAGCCTTTTTCAGTGAATCTCTGTCCCATATTCTCCGCTTGGGCCATAAATGTATCTTTGTGGGTGCAGTCAATCAATTGACCCTTTGGGATATTATATAAAAAGTGCATAAGTGTAGCGATTAATTGACAGCCCTGCTGGAAGCACGGACAAATCAGTCAGATGAATCAAAATTTAAGTCTAAATAAACCACAGTAGTAGATTACAAAATTACATATGTAATATAAAACATATAAGTGACTAAAATTAAAAAGATGAGTGCCAAGTGAATTATTAAAGTCCATAAATATCTCAGAAATCCACAGTGTGCAATGAGTGATTGCAGTCCATATTAGAGATTAAGTAGTCTGGATCCCCACATGAATAGCCAATGTAGTGAATAAGAACTAGGAACACCAATGTGATAAAGCCGCCACCGAGATAGATGCAGGCTTAACAGATCATTTGGACTCAAGAGAACATACGTTCTATGAGTCAAATGTGCTTGGGTTGTCAGCCAACAAGGATGGGATCTTGAAAATCATCCGTGATGGGAACCTGGGTAGTCCTAGATCCTCGTGGAACATCCTCCTCCATAAAGGTGGTTACATATCAGAGGATAATAACCAATGGGAAATGGAAAGAAATGGCCACATAGCGTAATCCCCGTACAAAATTAAAATTTATTAAAAGAAAAACACTTACAATTAAAAGGTGGTTACAAGCGCTTAGAATAGATAATGGCGGCAGTGGAGTTCTTCCGACGCGCTTTGTCTCATTAGACTTCGTCTGGGGTGTCCTTCCACTTCAGCCTGACTCCTTAATAAAGAAAATGACCCCAATGCTAAGAATCCAGCACGTACAGTGTCTCTGTTAATTTGGGTACACCCTTCCGGGTCATCCAATATGGCGGACCCGCGTGCGTTCCACGACTCAATGTCCTAGCCAAATTTGCGTTCCAACGCTATACTGACGATTACCCGCACAATCACATGAATCGATATGCGTGTATTCAATCACAACAGTGGGCAAGAAAGTGTACCATTAAATAAACGTTAAATTAACCGAAAAACTTGATATAACAGTAGTCCAACTCGTACCGTATTACCAGTGATTCCAATGGACATTTCCGGGTCATCTAATGGCATGCGTTCCACGACTCATTGTCGTAGCTCGACATGCGTTCCAAAAGGCTATTCAGCCTGATGTTCATATGGAACGACGTACCAGCGAAATACTCAAATGCAGATGTCGATTTCCAGCTGGTTCAAACAATACAGCTCCAAGCCATAAACAAGAAAACGCAATAGTGTGATACCGTAAAAATGTATTAATAAACACACTCCCCACACTGGGGTACTCACATTACACAGGTGCGTGAGTGCACCACTCTGTATCAGTCTTCCAAAGTGATGAAAAAATGCCGGTATGCGCCTCTCCACGATCCGACTCTGTGTCAGCTCCGTCCTGGCCCCTCCCCTACGCATATTCAACACAGGGATCACGTGTCTTCATCAGGGGTATATATGAGGGGATATCCCCCTGATGAAGACCGGTGATCCTTGTGTCAAATATGCTTGGGGCAGGGGCCAGGACGGAGCTGACAACACGAATTCGGATCGTGGAGAGGCGCATACCATACCACACGCCATACCGGCGTTTTTTATCACTTTGGAAGACTGATACAGAGTGGTGCACTCGCGCACCTGTGTAATGTGAGTACCCCAGTGTGGGGAGTGTGTTTATTAATTTTTACGGTATCACACTATTGCGTTTTTTCTTGTTTATGGCTTGGAGCTGTATTGATTGAACCAGCTGGAGATCGACATCTGCATTTCAGTATAGAGCCCGGGGGGTGGCTCCAAAGCGTGTTTGGACGCAGTTAACCACTGTCACACGCTCTGAGGTGAGCGCAACAGCTTTTGGGGGCGGGTAACTGGAGTGCACCGGAGCATGGTTTTGCAGCACTATAGATTGGATGAGCATGCTGGATGAAATTACATACGGACACTGTTTTACATGTTTCATTTGGCATCTACTATTTATGATTTTTGCTTATCACAAAGGAACATCTGATAGAATTTTTTGATGTATATGTAGAGCACTGTGCACTTTCATATTCTATGTTGCACTTTTGATATTGCATATGCACATTGCACTTTATAACTTTTTTGCACGGACTGTCACTTATGAATTTATTGCTTTCACTTATTTGATCGACATTTGATGCATATGAATTTATCACATACGTTTTGTATTTGATTGATACACATTTAATGCAAATTTACATATAGGTATAAAGATATTTTTCTAGTGCAACGCACTTATTTATTTATATTATATACATTACCACAATAAATTGTCTCGTATGGAAATAAATGTATAGAATGTGACTTATAACAGAAGCTAGGATTCGTTGATAAAAGCATTAATGTCCCACTCTACGTTCATGCCATACAGAAAATGGGACCTTAGCTCATATATCCAGACTGTCTCTAAGCGGGAGACCCATGACCCATCATGGCACGCCCCCTCCAGGGTGGAATAAACTTATCTATAGCGATAAATTGTGTGCCTTTAGGGTCACTATTGTGAAACTCCTTATAGTGTCTAGGGACACTATGTTTTGAATCTCTGCCCTTGATTAAAGCAATATGTTCTCCGACTTGTGTGGAAAACATCCTAATTGTACGGCCGACATCTTGCTTACCACAAGGGCAAGTAATCAAATACACCACATATTTTGTACTTCATGTGCAAAATTGTTTGATAGTGTATTTCTTTTTAGTGACCGTGGATGTAAACTCTATCACCTTACATTTTCCCAATGTATTATGTAGACAAACTACACATTTCCTACAAGGAAAAAAAACAATCCAATCATGAAAAAAGGAGGGGCGAACCGGCGGATTAATAACATTGGGTGCTAAACAACCTTGCAGAGAAGGTGCTCCCCTAAAGATAACCTTGGCTTGTTCAAGTATTACCGTGCCAAGTATGTTATCTTGTCTGAGGACGTCCCAATGTCTCTTCATAATTGTTGTAATTTGTCTAGGTTGTGTTGAGAATGAAGTCAACATAGCCCATTTAAAGGTATCATCAGGTTCTCGTTTAGGTTTGATCGCAAGTAGAGACCCCTATGTTCTTACTATCTTATCCCTTATCCAAAAATCTTTAAGGACCCCTGCCTGTATTGTGATTGTATCCATATCGGTACAGTTCCTGCGAAGCCTCAAACTGGCTACGGGGGACGGAACTCAACCAGGACTTATGGTGACAGCTATCTATGGGAATAAAACCATTGCGGTCCGTCTGTTTAAAATAAGTTTGAAATTTAAACTGTTTGTCCACAATCTCTATTTCTAGGTCAAGGAAGTGAATCTTCGTATCACTTGCTTTATATGATAGAGATATACCCCTGTCATTGGAGTTGAGATACGCGAAAAACTGTTTTAAAGAATCTAAGGTGCCACTCCATAGGAGGAGGATGTCGTCAATGTATCTTGCCCACAAGACCAAAGATGAAGTCTCGTGGGCATAGACGACATCCTCCTCCCATTTAGCCATGAACCAATTCGCAAGACTTGGAGCGAACTTCGCTCCCATAGCCACCCCTCGTTGTTGGAGGTAGTAGCATTGGTTAAACCAAAAGTAGTTTTGTTTGCGAATTCCAGAAATTCAATCAAATACTCGCGTTGGAAAGGGGCCAGAGACTGCTCACAATCCAAGAAATGTCGGACAGCCTCTATAACCTTTCCATGTGGTGTACAGGTATAAAGCGATGCTACGTCCGCGGTGGCCATGATGTAACCTTCTCGTATCTCAATATTTTTAAGAAGTCTGATTGTGGAACCAGTGTCCTTAAGATACGAGGGTGTCTGCTTAACTAAGGGCTGTAAAAAAAATCTATGTATTTACCTATTCGTGATGTAATAGAATTGATCTCACTCACAATGGGTCATCCGGGAGGGCATAATGGGTCCTTATGAATTTTAGGTAAATAATAAATGGTAGGAATTCTGGGTGCTGTGGGGACTAAAAAATGCTTTCTCTTAAGATGTTCAGATCATAACCCTTAGTGATAAGATTTTGAAGCTGTTTCTTATACGTATTAGTGGGGTTATTGGGGAGTTCCCTGTATGTATCAGGTTCACTCAGAATCCGGTACATCTCCGTTTCAACATGACTTTTGTCTAGAATGACTATGCCACTGCCTTTATCCGCCAGGCGGATAACCAAGTCCCTCCATTCACACAAGGACTTGAGTCCATCGTTCGACAGAGGTCGGTGGCACATATGTTTTTCTGGTAGATTTGCAAGGTCCTCAAGGACTAAATCCCTAAAGATCTTAACAGCTGGGGCTACCGGAACTGGGGGAGAAAAGAGGGAGGGGTTAGACAATCCAGAGTGAACAGCCCCTGAAGTGGCTGCTTAATAATTAGTTTGATAAGGATTGGATGTCAAATATCTCTGGGTATTAATTTTACGTATATATTTGTGAACATCGATGAAGGTGTTGAATTGGTCTAATTTTTTAGGTGGGGCGTATTTAAGACCCTTATCCAAAACCGATAATTCTGCCTGGATCAGTGCCTGAGTACTCTAGTTAAAGACACCTTCACCCATTACATTCTTTTTCTCTTTCCTCCTCTGTATTCTCCTCCCCCCCTCGACACCCTCTCTTGGATCTGGGCCTCGCTTTCTTGCATGTCGGTCCTCGTGAAAATCCTGATTATCATAGGTGTTAGAATTATGTGCATATGGAGATTGTTCGAAATTATCTCTCATATGTTCAAAATTACATGTGTCTGAGTGGAGAAAACCTATTGTAAGTGGGTACCGGGGATGGATTACAATAATAAGACTGATTGTACTGAGAGAACGTTTTTCATATCTAGCTGGAGAAAGGTAACGAGACTGATTGTCGTACCTCTGATATGGATAAGCCTCAGAGTGGTGTGGGTTACCCTTAAAGTTACCCCTCCCCCCCTTTTTACCTCTGGTTTTCCCTAGTAAAATTATTTGGGGTATGGGACTATAATGGCGTTTCTTCTGTTGTGATGAACAAAGTTCATTGCCATGTGTCACCTCCTCTCCGAGTATCACGACCCCGAGTGGGCATAGATTTTGCACTAGGTTGTATAGCTGTAGTTGCTGTTGTGGGTTAAGGGCCAGATGTTACCAACCCTGCACTGGTGGTAGGAGTAGTATCCATAGGTGGGGTGACAACAAAGTTTCTGCCAACCAAAAACTCTACCTGTTTTGTTGTCACCCACATCCCTGGAATATTTCTTCTGCTTTTTATATTTTTGTCTCCATCCTCCTTCTCACGATGATTTTGTAGATTAGAGGAAAGAATTGGATTCTAGAGAGTTTTTATGTATCAGTAGTTTATCCTTCAACTCTTTGATTTCTCAATCAATGGAGAGAAGTCTACTATTTTCCTTAGAAATAAGAAAACTTAAACTAATGCCTGCATCATTAAAATATTTAAACCAGGAGTCCAGGTCTGATTCTCCTTGTTGGGGTTGTACCTCCCACCTGAGGCTCCTAGGAACCATCTGTTCGGAAATATATTGCTGTAAAAAGACTACATCCCATCTTATTTCCGTTTCACTTCCTGTTGCGACAAAAAAACCCTCAGTATTAACCTTATGGGATGCATGGTAGTCTAATACATCCATCATGAACAAATGTATCTAAATAAATGGCTGCAGCGGTGTGTATTCAAAAATTATCAAAATATAGTGTAATTATAAAAATTTACGTCTAAATAAACAACAGTATTAGATTACAAAATGACATATGTAATATAAAACCTATAAGTGACTAAAATTAAAAAGATGAGTGCCAAGTGAATTATTAAAGTCTGTAAATATCTTCTGAGATATTTACGGACTTTAATAATTCACTTGGCACTCATCTTTTTAATTTTAGTCACTTATATGTTTTATATTACATATGCCATTTTGTAATCTACTACTGTGGTTTATTTAGACTTAAATTTGGATTCATCTGACTGATTTGTCCATGCTTCCAGGAGGGCTCTGTCAATTAAGCGCTACACTTATGCACTTTTTATGATTTTAACAAATATTTCAGGTTTGTTGTGTTAGCTGCTATTACCGATTTAGGCAGCGCGGAGCACTTAATTACAGGATATTATATAGCCAATTCCGATGATGGCAACTACCTAATGGTAGATAGCTGTTTCTATCTACATTTTTGAAGTGAGAGCGTGGTTTTCTTGTGTGATTTCTAAATCCAGAAACATAATCTTTTTCTCACTGTCCCAAGTCAATTGGATGTTTCTATTGTTAAGGTACCGATTATTTTGGACTACAGTATCCAACATAAAAAAATAGAAAAATATTAAGCGACACTGGTGTATCTTAGGAGCTGACAAACATTTACAAGAAGTATTACCAGAACATCCCAACTTTATATATTAGAGAGCCCCCACAATCTGAGACAAATTAGTGAAGAGCAATTCAGACCCACCCACCAGAGGCTTTACGTTTTTTACGGACAAAGGTTTTTTCTCGTGTAATCAGTTGTTTGCGTGCACTAAAACAAAACGCCCTAATGAGAAGAAAACCAGTTTCACTTCCACTAGTACAGGAAACATTTATGAAGTGAGAGAATTTATATGCTGCAACACAGAAAGGGCAGTATATATTTTAGCATGTAGTTGTGGACTAGAATATGCAGGGCGCACCAAAAGACCACTAAAAGTATGCATCAAAGAGCACGTACAGAACATCATAAAAGGATTTGATAAGCATAGTGTGCCAAGCACTTTGCTATATGCCATAACAAAGACCCCACACATCTCAAATTCTGGGGAGTAGAACCCTATATTAGACATTGATCGATAAAAAGGGATTTTGCAAGCCACAATGGTATATTGCCTCAAATGTGGAAATCACCTAGCTGCCCGTGCAGAACACGTTTCATATGCCGTGCAGTACAATGTGTACAAAAGATACGCTGCGCTAAGGTGAGAATATCAATCTGGAGATTATTAATGCATATGAGGTATACTGAAAATACCATATAAGCGGCTTATCCAGCCACAGCAAGGCACAAAGGATATATATAAAAAAACAAGTGATTTTAAGGTGCAATGTGTAAATATACTAGATATATACCATTTAAAATGAGAGTAGCGATTACTAAACTACTAACTGTATTTATAATGAATGAAAAAATCATTTATATAATCTGAAATTTACCGTATAAAAAATATATAAATATATCGCAGTGATACGTGCAAAAATACAACCAAGTGCCACACAATGAGTGTGAATATCAAATCCAAGATGTGATGCGTGATTATTAGAGTCCAATTTATAAAAGAGATGCACATAAAGTCCATAAAAACAGTTCATAAAAAAAAATCCAAAGTGCGTGCATTAATCTTAGTGCTTAGTGCTCAGAATTCCATGCTCAAGTGCCATCCAGTGACCCCCCCCCCCCGGGGACAGCCGCTCACCTCAGAGCGTGCGACTCAACTGTGAGACTGAGTCTAAACACGCTTATGAGCCATCCCACGGCTCAGTGATGGAATCCAGATAGTTTTCAGCAGCAACTCCACAGTTAGGAATATAGAAAAGAAAAACTGGATAGTGTGATATCGCTTATAAATGTTTGTTAGAATAAAAGCTCCCCACATTAGGGTATTCACATTTGCAAGGTGCGTGAGTGCACCAATCTGATAACAGTCTCCAAAGTTTGCCTCAAAGTCTGCCTGTCAGGAGGGATAAGCTGTGCATCACATCTCAGTGGAGTGAAAGGCTCCGTGCTCCGTCCTGGCCCCTCCCCTACGCTTGTTCGACACAGGGTCACGTGTCTTCATCAGGGTGATTTGATTGGACGGACGCTCTGCAGCCTAAATATAGTCATCGCGGCCATTTTGCCGCAGATTTGCAGACACTCTAGTGCCAGGCTCCATGTGTTATTGCTCAGTGTATGGAACGAAGCCGCAGAAAGCAACAAGCATCTGCGAAATTACGTTTTATAGCTGTGTATATAGGGAATGAGTTAATAAAGTCCAACTCATAGCCCAAAGGAAATATCCACATATATAGAAATATATAAACAGCCAATATGATGATTGTGCAGGACGGAGACCGATGTTCAGCCCATATTATCCCAAACCTACAAAATATACCAGTGCTACTGTATGACCTATGACAAGGCAATCAAACAGTAAATATCCACAATCAAATCTCATGTGTAATGGATGACTTCTAAGCATATCCCCAATACCATGTTGATTATATGTAGTGTCACTTAATAATAGTGTGTACTATGGATATATTTAAAATCAACATCCTAATGTGGCAGCAACAATCTGTTACAAAAAAATGGAAACATCCCCAAGTACAAAGACCTATATGCACCCCCAAAATACATTAGAGATGAATATGACATAAAATTGAAGCTAACATTAGATCCAAAATAGAGATTAAAATACGTATAAAACGCATGTATCCATGCATGTGTATAGGTACGCACACATATAAATAAAATTCTATAGAGGCACTAAATTTCATAGAGATACCACTACAAGCTGTATCCTTCAAGCATTTGAATAAAATTTAAAATAAATATATATATGTATATATGTGTATGTGTATGTGTGTGTGTATATATATGAAATGCAATGTTATTTTAGAATAATTAAAATGTTACGATTTTTAAAAAAAAATATATGTGTGTGTATATATAATATCAGAGCCGTAAACTAGGATACAGTGATAGGAGCTTATGTATATATGTGTACTCTTCGATCTGTTTGATCTCATTGCAGAAAAAAGAACGGAATTTGTGTTTTTTTTTTTGTTTTTTTTTTTTGTTTTTTTACAGTTAAATAAACGCAGGGTCAATCGTTGCTTAAGATACATTGGTAATTGCTTAAAAAAACATTTTAAATCAAAATCTTTGTTCAATCCCCCAGGTGCTAGTGAACCCAATTGGTGTATCCACCAAGATTCACGCTTGCTGATGTCCCTAGCATAATTGGAGCCCCTCCAATGGCGTTTAGGTGCCTCAATGCCCCAAAAACGCATACCAGCTGTACTTTGGTTATGCACATCCCTAAAGTGTACAGATAGGTGATGCCTATCAAAGCCTTTTCGGATGTTTCTAACGTGTTCCTCTATCCAATCTTTTAGGGCTCTGATGGTATGGCCAACATAGAGACAAATCACACGGACACTTAATTACATAGATGACCCCTACAGTGTCGCACGAGATAAAATCCTTTAATAGTGTGGAATTGATTGGTACAAGGATTACAAAATTCTCTCTCTCTCCTAATATAGCTCCGAACTCTAATGCAGCTGTAGCACCTCCCACACCCATGAAAACCTTTCATATCCCAAAACATTTTGGGTTTAGGGGGGGGAGGGTTCACCACATTATGCACTAGTAGGTCCCGTAAATTCGGCACCCTCCTTATATGTAATCCTGGGCGTGTCTGACAGATGGTCTTTGAGATGAATGTCTTGTTTCAACACATTCCAATATTTATAATTTTTTCCACATCGCGGTTCTGTAGATTGTAGTCGAGCACTATACTTGTGCCCATATCCTCATTACTTTTATTGTTGGTACCCTCTGTTAGTAAACTATCCCTGTTCAAATCCCTAACTTTAAATATTTCTTTCTCCAGAAAAGTAGGTACCCTCTGTTAGTAAACTATCCCTGTTCAAATCCCTAACTTTAAATATTTCTTTCTCCAGAAAAGTATCTCGATATCCCTTATCCTTGAACATCCCACTCAGCATTTTGGATTGGGCTTCAAAATCTCCATCCCTTGTGCAGTTTTTCCGCATTCTCATGTATTGCCCACGGGGAATGTTATTCAGCCATGGTTTAAAATGACAACTTGTGGTGGGGATATACGAGTTGTGATCAGTCGCCTTAAAGAATGATTTGGTTACAAAACCTCTTAGTGTTGCTGATCTCCACATCCATAAGGTGCACGCTATCCCTACTGACATCCCAGGTCAGGGAAATATTGCGATTGTTATCATTCATAGATCGCAGAATTTCTATCTGAGATTCCATATCGCCCTTCCAGATGATCAAAACGTCATCTATGAACCTCTTGTATAACATGTTTTCATATCCCTCACCTAGAAACCCTTCGGCCTCCCATTTGGCCATATACAAATTTGCCACGCTAGGGGCGAATTTAGCGCCCATAGCCACGCCTCTTGCTTGTAAATAGAACGTGTTATTGTACCAGCAAAAATTGTGTTGCAGGCAAAACTCCAAACATTTTAGGATAAAGTTGCGCATATTAACCTCCATAGTACCTTCACCATTTTCCAGGGCCCATCTTACAGCGTCCATGGCTCCCTCATGATCGATAATGGTGTAAAGGGAAGCCACATCACCTGTGGCCATAATCACATTCATACCCCCTACACATTATTTTAATAATTGTAAGGTGTGTTTGGTGTCTTTTGAGGTAAGCCTGCGTATTCTTCACCAAAGACTGCAGGTGAAGATCTATGTATTCGCCCAGTTTTGATGTTAGTGACTCAATCCCGCTTATGATGGGTCTTCCAGGGGGATTTTTACTGTCCTTGTGTATCTTCAGTAAATAATAAATTACCGAGATTCTACTGGCTGTAGGGATCAAATATTTGGCCTCCTGTTTGCTGAGAAGCTTATGATCAACTCCATATTGTATGATACTCTCCAATATCCTTCCCGAAACTCCTGGATGGATTGGAATTCAATAATTGATATGTATCCACATCACTGAGTATCCTATTCATTTCCTCCTTTATATTGTTCCACTGTCAGTATCACTATACCCCCCTTTTATCTGCTTGGCGGTTCACTATGTCAGTTCTTTTGTCCAATGATTCCATATCCCTCTTAAGGTCCCTATGTTCATATACATTCTTGACAGGTAGTTCTAATTCAGTGGTAACCAATCTTTTGAATAAGTCCACATATTTGTTGTTCGCTATATGGGGATTGAACACAGAATTGTTCTTTAGACCAGTGGTGTTGTTTTCCATGGCTAATCTTTCAATAGGATTAAGGGCATAGTATTTTTTGACCTTTAATTTTCTGATAAACTTCTGTACCCCTATATATGTCTCAAATTTGTTTAAACCTCTTTTAGGCTCAAACTTAATACCCTTATCCAGGGTCAGAATTTCCTCCCCGGAAAGTTGCTTACCACTTATATTAAAGATACCCTCTCCTAGTTTTCCCTTCTTTTTTTGCTGTATCCTTCGTCCAGCTCTTCTTCCTCCTTTTTCTGAATTTCTTATTCCGTGGGTGGGTTCCCCCTATCCTTTCCCTAAAAAAAAGTTCACCTTGATAAGATTCTTCATCATATTGCAATGGTTGGTAATTGTTATAGACAGGCACCCCGTAATAATCTTGAGGTGGTCCATCATCTCCTGCTCTTCTGGGTTTAGGTGTGTAAGTCCCATTATCCCAAGAGTCCTCTCTTGTGTGGGGAGCATACCCCTGTTGCCGATAATCTACCTGTTGAGGACCCCTGTATGGTTGACGCGGGCCCCCCTATATGGTGTTCCATATTGGCGACCTTGTTGTGGGCGACCATATGGGTTTTGATCGTAATGCTGCTCTACCCCTATAATGGGGATTGTTATAGTGGTAACCCCTCCCATGCTGGTTACCTCTCTGGTAGTCCCCATTTCCATTACCCCTGACAGTATCAGGTGATATGGAATCTCTGATGGAAATGCTGCGATCTATGAATGATAACAATCACAATATTTCCCTGACCTGGGATGTCAGTAGGGATCATAGGCGTGCGCACAGGGTGTGCCTAGGCACACCCTAATCACCCCACGTGCATTAGCATTATCCAGGAGCAGCACCGGGTGGGTGGTTGGGGGTGCCAGTGGCCATTGTAAATGCCCCCATTATATTAAAATCTAGGTTCTACTTTAGGAACACGTTACATCCATAATTAGGGTGTATCGTTATATGCTCCCAATCAACTGGCTCCCACCACCAGAGCCCCCTTCCTGTGACAGCAGGTGGCGCTCATGTGTGTTTGAGCTTTGGGATGCACATCCTAATGCAATAGGCTGCGCACACCTGTGGTAGGGATAGCGTGCACTTTCTAGATTTGGAGATCAGCAACACTGTAAGAGGTTTTGTAACCAAATCATTCTTTAAGGCGACTGGTCGCAACTCGTATATCCCCACCACAAGTTGTCATTTTAAACCATGGCTGAATAATATTCCCCGTGGGCAATACATGAGAATGCGGAAAAACTGCACAAGGGATGGAGACTTTGAAGCCCAATCCAAAATGCTGAGTGGGATGTTCAAGGATAAGGGGTATCGAGATACTTTTCTGGAGAAAGAAAGAATTAAAGTTAGGGATTTGAACAGGGATAGTTTACTAACAGAGGGTACCAACAATAAAAGTAATGAGGATATGGGCACAAGTATAGTGCTCGACTACAATCTACAGAAACGCGATGTGGAAAAAATTATAAAGAAATATTGGAATATGTTGAAACAAGACATTCATCTCAAAGACCATCTGTCAGACACGCCCAGGATTATATATAAGAGGGCGCCGAATTTACGGGACCTACTAGTGCATAATGTGGTGGAACCTCCCCCCCCAAACCCAAAATGTTTTGGGATATGAGCGTTTTTCATGGGTGTGGGAGGTGCTACAGCTGCATTAGACTTTGGGGCAATATCAGGAGAGAAAGAGAATTTTGTAATCCTTGTACCAATCAACTCCACACTATTAAGGATTTTATCTCGTGCGACACTGTAGGGGTCGTCTATGTAATTAAGTGTCCGTGCGATTTGTCTCTATGTTGGCCGTACCATCAGAGCCCTAAAAGATCGGATGGAGGAACACGTTAGAAACATCCGAAAAGGCTTTGATAGGCATCACCTATCTGTACACTTTAGGGATGTGCATAACCAAAGTACAGCTGCTATGCGTTTTTAGGGCATTGAGGCACCTAACGCCATTGGGGGGGCTCCAATTTTATGTTGGGGACATCAGCAAGCGTGAATCTTGGTGGATACACCAATTGGGTTCACTAGCACCTGGGGGATTGAACAAAGATTTTGATTTAAAATGTTTTTTAAGCAATTACTAATGTATTTTAAGCAACGATTGACCCTGCGTTTATTTAACTGTAAAAAAAAAAAAAACACAAATTCCGTTCTCTTTTTTTCTGCAATGAGATCAAACAGATCGAAGAGTACACATATATACATAAGCTCCTATCACTGTATCCTAGTTTAGGGCTCTGATATTATATATATATTTTAATTAAAAAAAAAAAATCTTTTTAACATTTTTATTTTTATTATAAAATAAAATTGCATTTCATATATATATATATATATATATATATATATATATATATATATATATATATATATATATATATATATATATATATATATATATATATATAATATATATTTTAATTCAAATGCTTGTAGGATACAGCTTGTAGTGGTATCTCTATGAAATTTAGTGCCTCTATAGAATTTTATCTATATGTGTGCGTACTCATACACACGCATGTATACATGCGTTTTTTACGTATTTTAATCTCTATTTTGGATCTAATGTTATCTTTAATTTTATGTCATATTCATCTCTAATGTATTTTGGGGGTGCATATAGGTCTTTGTACTTGGGGATGTTTCCATTTTGTAACAGATTGTTGCTATCACATTAGGATGTTGATTTTAAATATATCCATAGTACACACTATTATTAAAGCGGGGGTCCACCTATCTATCTTTTTTTTTTTTTTTTTTTTTGAGTTCATTCACAAACTTTTCTTCTCAGCATTACATACTCACATATTGTGTGTAATATGTCCGCCTGTGTCAGATTTCGTCTGAAAGAATAACTTATATTATTCACTGCAGGCGGTTTCCATCTTCATTGTGGGCATTTGAAGCCCACAAGCATTTATTTCCTGGATGTGGTGAATGCTGTGCTCCCAGCATTCATCGCTCGTTCCCGCACATGCTCAGTGGCATCCTGGGAAGCCTGAGACTAGCTCCCAGGAGTCTGGGAGAGGCTAGAAACACGCCTACTCCCACGGGAGGAGAACCAGGAAGTGCAAAGACGAAAAATAAAAGGTAATTAGGGCGATTTAAATTTTTTTAAATGGCATGTCAGCATCTAGGCAAGGAAGAGAATACATACAGATATTATTCAAAATTTGGGTGGAACCCCGCTTTAAGTGACACTACATATAATCAACATGGTATTAGGGATATGCTTAGACGTCATCCATTACACATGAGATTTGAGTGTGGATATTTACTGTTTGATTGCCTTGTCATAGGTCATACAGTAGCACTGGTATATTTTGTAGGTTTGGGATAATATGTGCTGAACATCGGTCTCCGTCCTGCACAAACATCACATTGGCTGTTTATATATTTCTATATATGTGTCCTTTGGGCTATGAGTTGGACTTTATTAACTCGTTCCCCATATCCACAGCTATAAACCCTAATTTCGCAGATGCTTGTTGCTTTCTGCGGCGTTGTTCAATACACTGAGCAGTAACACATGGAGCCTGGCACTAGAGTGTCTGCAAATACGTGGCAAAATGGCCTTGATGACTATGTTTAGGCTGCAGAGCATCCGTCCAATCAAATCCCCCCGATGAAGACACGTGACCCTGTGTCGAACACGCGTAGGGGAGGGGCCAGGATGGAGTACGGAGCCTTTCACTCACTGAGATGCGATGCACAGCTTATCCCTCCTGACAGGCAAACTTTGAGGCAAACTTTGGAGACTGTTATCAGATTGGTGCACTCACGCACCTTGCAAATGTGAGTACCCTAATGTGGGGAGCTTTTATGCTAATAAACATTTATAAACGATATCACACTATCCAGTTTTTCTTTTCTTTATTCCTAACTGTGGAGTTGCTGCTGAAAACTATCTGGATTCCATCACTGAGCCGTGGGATGGCTCATAAGCGTGTTTAGACTCAGTCTCACAGCTGAGTCGCACGCTTTGAGGTGAGTGGCTGTCCCCGGGGGGGTCACTGGATGGCACTTGAGCATGGAATTCTGAGCACTAAGATTAATGCACGCACGTTGGATTTTTTTTATGAATTGTTTTTATGGAATTTATGTGCATTTTCTTTTATAAATTGGACTCTAATAATCACGTATCACATCTTGGATTTGATATTCACACTCATTGTGTGGCACTTGGCACTTTGTTGTATTTTTGCACTTATCACTGCGATATATTTATATATTTTTTACACAGTAAATTTAAGATTATATACATTATTTTTTTCATTCATTATATATACCGTTAGTAGTTTCATAATCGCTACTCTCATTTTAATGGTATACATCTAATATATTATTTACACATTGCACCTTAAAATCCCTTGTTTTTTTATATATATCCTTTGTGCCTTGCTGTGGCTGGATAAGCCACTTATGCGGTATTTTCAATATACCTCCATATGCATTAATAATCTTCAGATTGATATTTTCAACTTAGCGCAGCATATCTTTTGTATACACTATATTAGACATTGGCGGGGTAGCCATAAAGTTAGGACGTTAAGCCAAATGGATTTTTATATTGGATACCTTTTCACCTTGAGGATTAAATGTAGAATTAAATTTAAATTGCTTTCTTAGTGATTTTTAATTTTTTTTATTTTTGGTTGACCGTTAGTGGCCCTTCAATTCTTCTTGCTCTGCATATATCTTGTCTCTTCAATATAATATTGTTGTGCTTAGTGATTTTATTATATTTTTACTGTAAGTTTTATTCCAATGTTATATTTTATCGCCCGCGTCATTTCCGGAGCACACATTATCAATTTTTTAGATTTTACCTTGATTTTATATAGGTTTGACCTGGATGCGCTTATTTTTGGTGTCCCCCGTATTAACATCTATTACAAGGGTGTTCAGTGACACCATTTTAGCTGCGGTCACCGTCCGCCAGTACATACCAGTGGCCCTCGTTCCTTATTTCATTTTATTTCCTCGTCCTTTCCTTTTTTGGGTTCCGCAACCTTAGGTTTGAGTTGTGGATGCCCCATGTTATTTAGTAATGGTTACATTGTTTTATATGTTCCCTTTTTTCCTTCACAAGTATCTGTCAGGTCTAATATACTGAATTATCACTGAGAAAATGGCTGCCACGTTATATGGTAGACACCGAGCTACATAGAAATGGCCGTTATTGACGCCCCATGTTAGTATCTATGGGAAAATGGCCGCCGCAACACTTCCTTTACTTGGCCACAAGAAAATGGCCATCCATTTAGCTCCTTAAGTGAACATATTTAATGACACGTCCAGTGCCTATACACACCCCCTGATGAAGTCACGTCACCATGAAGACATGCTTAGGGACATAGAGGCACTGGAAGTGATGCAGGCGAGCTCGGCGCTCGTGGTTTGATAACTGAATTTTACTTTGTGAATGTGAGTACCTTGTATCCACCATTATTATTAAATAAACCAAGTTGTTTCAAAACATACTACACTATCTTGGAATCCCTCTCTTCTTCCCCTTGCCATCTTATACTTACCTGAATTGTGGGAGTTACACATTCATGTGTGAAAATATAAGTGGCACTAGATCAAAAAGGAGCAGACTTCCATTCCTACATTTGAAATACACAAGCATATGAGTTTTTTGATTACTGCCAAGAACCATCTGTGATTAATATACACGTGCTGTTATCCCACAGCCTTGAGGTAAGAGGCCTTTCATCACCATAGTGCACAGCACGGAAGGGTGTCACCAGTAAAGAAAAGTACACTGCACTTTATACTGTTTAATTGCACAGAAGAAACTCACTTTATTCTTGTTTATTGCACAAAGCACTTTTTTATTTATCACCTTTCGGAAGAGTGTGAATCACTTTTCAGAGGACTGTGAATCGATTTTCGGATGAATTCATTATCAGTTTTATTAATAATTTTTTATTTATCTCTCATGAATTTAGATTACCCATATTAGCTTTTCCTCAGTCATTTATTTTATATGCTTGGCACATATTGATATTTACTTCACTATTAGCCATTGTCTATTGTTTATGTGGTTTATTAGGTGTTTTCACCACATATGCCCTTTTAGTCACAGTATAGCATCACTTAAACAGCGTAGCACTATGTTCCATTATTAAGTTCTAATGCCCTGTACATACGAAATGCCACCAGCAAAACTCCGATGAGAGCTTTTGGTTGGAAATTTCGACCATGCGTATGCTCCATCAGACTTTCTGGCGGAATTCCCACCGGCAAAAGATTGAGAGCAGGTTCTCTATTTTTTGGTCGGAAAAAGTTCCTATCCGAAAATGCGTTCATCTGTATGCAATTCCAATGCGCAAAAAAACACGCATGCTTGGAAACAATTCGACGCATGCTCGGAAGCATTGAACTTGATTTTCTTGGCTCGTTGTAGTTTTGTACGTCACCGCGTTCTTGATGGTCGAAAGTTCAGAGAACTTTTGTGTGACTGTGTATGCAAGCCAAGCTTGAGCGGAATTCCGTTGGAAAAACCATCCAAGATTTTTCCAACGGAAATTCCTCTCGTGTGTATGGGGCATAAGGTTGCACTGCAGTTGTTTGGTGTCCTCGTATTGGTCCGACTTCATTACTCATAAGCTGCTTTGGTTAAAGTGCTGGGCAGCTAACCAGGCATCCAAAAGAATCGGATTGTTGGCGGCCAGCTCTTCAGAGCAACGTGGATGCGTTTTGCTAAGAATGCTACTGGGGGCCAAAGCACTCATTATGCATAAGCTTACAAGGTCAATAATCCACTGCAAAAGGCTCTATTTCCCTCCCATCCTCCAATCATTTCTTTCGGACCTAATGCCGCGTACACACGGTTGGAATTCTGACAGAAAACATCAGATGGGAGCTTTTCATCTTATATTCCGACCGTGTGTATGCCCCATCGGACTTTTTTCATTGAAAATTCAGACGGACTTAGAACATGTTCTATATTTTTCCGACGGAAAAAATTCCTATCGGAAAAACCACTCGTCTGTATGCTGTTATGACGCACCAAAACCCACGCATGCTCTGAAGCAAGTACGAGACTGAAGCACTCGGTCTGGTAAAACTAGCGTTCGTAATGGAGATAGCACATTCCTCAAGCTGCAAATTTTGTGATCTTTTTATGCAGTGCATTCTTTTGTGCTTTATAATGCTAGAATAATGAAGTTATTTTGCTGCTGATATTCACACAGCGTTTTGACAAACTTATTTTGTTTATTTCTTGTGATCTCATGAATAATCTTTTATTTTTTTTTCAAGCCAGATCTTCATAATAATGTTTAGAATTATTTTTTATAGTAGTCATTTTTTTTTTATTTCATCAAGATCTCCTTTTTTTTTTTTTTTTTTTTTTTTTGCATTATTGAAAAATTATTTTCTAGTGATAGATATAGATATAGATATAGATATAGATATAGATATAGATATAGATATAGATATAGATATAGATATAGATATAGATATAGATATAGATAGATAGATATATAGATATAGATATAGATATAGATATAGATATTGTGTCAAGTTACCACAATAACATTCTTATCTTGTATTTTTTAACCTCAAGGAGGTTAGTGACACTTGTTAATTTGACATTGTCTTTTTGAAATGTACCTGCCTACTCACAAACTGTCCTTTTTGTAGAAAAACACATAGGCAAGTATTTTCAGAAAATAAAATATCCATTTATTCTGGGTAACAAAATAAAGAGCAAGGCAACGCTGGAGAAACTTTTGGAATTTGCAAAGCATTTTGGCCCCCAGGGCAGACATCAAGTCTGTGGGAAATAAAATTGTTAGCTTGAGGAGTCCATATAATTTGGAGCCCAATCTGGTCCAGGACTCCCAGAGATCAGGACCAGCAGCAGATATCTATGTCGCCAGGCTGTGGTACTACACCAGCCTGTGTCTTCTGCCAGACCAGACTGATGCCTTCCCTCCATGCTTCCCTGCACCCTTCCCTGCAGCCTTCCTTGGAGGCTATGGCTCTGGTGGTGGACTTGTGGCAGGAGGAGGAGGAAGAGCAAGCTCATATACATGGCTGTTCTCAGGCAGCTGGCCCCTCAACCCCTTCTGAAGGGCCTGAGCAAAAATTCCCTCACAGAGGAGGCGTTGGGCCTCCTCCAATTTCTGCAATCTAGTGGCTAGAGAACAGCCATAGGCCTCTTCAGCATCGGGTGGGCTTCTGAGGACATCACTTGCTTCCCTAATGAGGCCCAGTGCTGCCTCCTCCGTGATCGTCCCCTTCTGGGGCCTTTTTATTGTAAGGTGGAAGGGAGCCACCTGTGATTGGGTGAGGCCACTGGGCCCGCCCATCACCTGGTTGACACTGGGCACAGCCACCTCCTGGCTGACGCTGGGCACGGCCTCCTCCTGTGTGCCACTTTGCAGACCCTCCTCCTGGCTGAGCTCATCCTGTGTATAAAAAAGGGGCTTAGTTTTTGGTTCATCAATCACACACAATTTTCAGCTCCTGACTTGCAAATTGAATGTTAATAAATAGAAACGACTATCATTCTGACCCCAGCATTTTTCATTCTTGTCCCAAACATTTTTGGACACTACTGTCTATTGATATGTAAATCACTTTTTTTAAATCATAAATTTTTTATCAATTAAAACATCTATTTAACATGATTAATATAAGAACAATAAATATGTATAAAAATACTATACCTGGCTCCAGCTGGGCGCATCCACTTCTTCCAGGATGGAAGGCCCAGGTTGTTCCTCGTCAGCCTCTGCTGGGTTTGAGGGAAGGGTGAAGGGAAGGCTGCAGGGAAGGGTAGAAAGTGATTCCCTGGCTTCAAGCTGGTCGTCCAGAAACCGCAGTTTGTTGAAGTACCACAGCCTGGGTACATACACTTGCGCTGCTGCTGCTCCTGATCTGATTGATTTCTGGATCTTATTATGCTCCTTATACATGTTCCTCAAGATCCCAATTTTCTTTTCCAAGAACACGATGGTTGCATTGGGGATCCGAGTCTTCACAAATTCCAGAAGTTTCTTCAGTGTTGACCTCCTAGCTTGTTTATTATAATATAAGCTGTGTTTCACCTCCCACAAATTCTTCATCTCCCTGTACCTGTCTATGAAACTGGCCATGAATTCTGGGTCCTTAAAGTGATTCATATTTGCTGTAAGACAATACACAAAGACAAAAACACTAATGTCAGCCTAAACTCTCATAATCTTATCCCAATATAGGCCTCAATCTTGAAGCGGTATAGGTCACTGATGGCCCAAGTTAAAATTTTATTTTTGTTTTGGACGCTCGCCACTTCCGTTTCTCTTTCCTCCACACACAGATCGTGCGTGGAACTCTGCCCACGTCACGTTCTATCTAGTCTATTCTCCGCCCCTTCTCTTTCGGCGCGCAGTAGGAGCGACATGGCGGAGACACAGCAGGTGTGTGTTAATTCCAGTAACGAGGAGGAAAGCTAGAGCCAGAAACGTCACAATCCCGGAGGAGAAGATTTAAGGCCTCAAATATGTCCTTTGTAGAGGTGGTAGAGATGGTGGACATCTTGAGGAGGACTGACCATGCTGGGAAGCATGGACCGTACACCAACCCTAATGTGAGAAAGGCCAAGATCATGACTAAAGTTGTGAAGAGTCGGGGGCGCATGCGCGGCGCCGAACGTGATGGACGCCTGAGAGTTTAGCTCCGTCCAGCCCGGGATGATAACGGCTGCCGAGGGCTATTAACGGCGATTAATCTCAGCAATTCTATCACCCCTCGAGCCCCCTAAGCGTGGTGCATGCCTGGGAGAAAGAAAAAACCCAGAGGATCGTCTCAACACACCCTAACCCACTATCTTCTCCGCACCCGCGAACTTGGCAGCATGTCTCAAAATGGCGCCGCAGGGAGAAGCAAGCCTCCGTCTCCAGCACCATCTCCGGGATCCTTCCCTGATCAAACACCGGTCTCCGATCCCAGCTGTGAGTACACCGCCTCCCTTACAAAGACAGACCTAGAAAGCAGCCTGGAGGCCATGTACGCTAGGCTGGCAACCAAGTTCCAGACTGAGCTGCACAAAACCTCTCACACTCTCTCCCAGGAGATTGCGGCCTTAGGCTCCAGGACGGAAAGACTGGAAACTAAACATGACGAACTGGCTCTCGCCTACAGTGACCTCTCCAGAGAACATGAATCTCTAGCCACGGCCTTCTCCTTGATGCAATCCCAAATAGAAGACCTTGACAACCGCAATAGACGCAACAATTTGCATATAAGAGGTATCCCAGAATCTGTTACGGATCTCATCCCTACAATGATCCGCCTGTTTAAATCTTTGCTCCCGGACACAGACGCGGGTTCGTTCACCTGTGACCGCATACATAGAGCCCTCAGACCTAAACCGCCCGATGACAAACCTCCCAGGGACATTGTCCTTTGCATGAAGGACTTCTTAACTAAAGAGGAGATCCTTAGAGCTGCCCGCAATCAACAATGCATCACTCTGGATGACCGTACCATCCAAATATATCCTGAAATCTCCCCTGCCACCCTAGACAGGAGACGTGGCATGAAGGAGATTACTACTGCCCTCCAAGCTGCTCGCATTCGCTATAGGTGGTGCTTTCCCTTCAAGCTTGTAATCCCTCACAATGGTACCACATACTCTGCCACGTCGCTCCTGGAAGGCCAAGAGTTTCTGGTTAAACTGGGCCTTCTGGAACCTGATGTCATCCGTCGACCCCCCTCTACACCAAGACTCTCACCTATTTGGCAGAAACCTCCAACCAGAAGAGACAGACGCAGAATCAGATAAGACGTTGGAGACAGACCGGAGGACCCTTTTCATTGATCTTCTCTCTACCAATGTCACCCTCAGGACATCCCAGCAACATGCACCCAACTCCAGCTTACAACCGCCCGGACGTCGGTCCTTTGGAGCCGTGACATGTTTTCCCCACCCAGCCGCAGCCTAGCAGATTTTGACATTTTTATTTTTTGGTTTTGTCTTCACTGCAGGCAAGTTCTTTTTTTTGACTTTTCTTTTTCCTACTGGCTTAACATAGCACAGAACTTTTTCCAGGCTGGGTTCGAGACCTAGTAGTCTCGTGAATTGTGATTTCTTTTTTTTCAGGTTTTCTACTGTAACCTGATCCAGTTCCTAGTTATGAGGACACTCACATTTACGTTCAAGCTTATGTGTTTTTTTTTTTTTTTTTTTTGGTTTTGGTCAACCGTCACAATGCTTCTGCATCATTTCACTTAGGCTGAAATATTTTATAGTCTACATAATGATGTTGGTCTGTATTACTTACTTACATGATTGATGTATTTCGCTCTTTTACCCCCCAGTGCTCGAGTATGTCGGCCCTCCTTTTGTCACTTGCAATCCAATGGGTTTGCTCTAGGCCCCCTTTTTTTTTGGGTCTATTTGCCCTCAGACTATAGACCACTATCACCATCATCATGGTGATTAGGTGTATATCACACAATGTCAAGGGATTTAATTCCCCTCTAAAAAGGAGGAAGGCATTTGCATTCTATAAACAGCTTGGAGCGCAAATTCTCCTTGCAGGAGACACATTTTGCACACTCCTCACACCCTAAATTCCTCCACAGACACTATCCTCAGACTTTTTGCTCATTACACCAGACGAAAAGTAGAGGTGCCGCCATACTCTTGCACAGCTCTTTCCCAATGGAAGTCAAACAAGTCTTTAAAGACAAAGATAGTAGATATGTTATAATCAAAGGTATGATTCATTCTAGAGAAATTACTATCGCCAGTATTTATGCCCCTAATGACTCTCCTGCATCTTTTTTTCACTCCTTCTTTGACCGTCTCTCCCAATTTCAATCGCCACACATGATAATAGGAGGGGACTTTAATATGGTTGCTAACCCTACTCTTGACAGATCCTCGATGTCCCCCTCAACCAAATCTTTTCCCCGTTCGCTCTCAGGTGGACTACTAGACCATCAACTGGTGGACACCTGGAGAGCACATAACATTGGGGCTAAGGAATACACTTTCTACTCTCATCCCCATAAAAGTTATGCGAGACTAGACTACATCTATACTACCCCCATTATCCTTGCTAATACCACAGATGCTAGCATCCATCCCTGTCCCTGGTCGGACCATCATGCCACTGCCTTCACCACTACATACATTAGGCTTGCACCCACTTCTTACTCATGGAGACTAAATGAAGCTCTCTTATCAGACCCAGTCGTTGAGGGAGAAATAGCACAAGCTATTGAAGAATATTTTAATTTTAATGCCATCCCGGAAACCCCTCCCTCCACGGTTTGGTCGGCACATAAGGCGGTTCTGAGGGGTAAATTGATTGGTCTTGCTGCTGCTCAGAATAAAATAGATAAACAAAGCATTTTAACCCTCAATAAGGACTTGGATAGTCTTTACAAGAACACTAATCTCCTACACTTGGAATCCACTAGACAACTAATTGACCAAAAAAGATTGGAATTCGATAGTATCTTGTCGAAGAGAGTGGAAAAAACTCTGCGTTGGTCAAAAGCCAATTGCCTCCTTCATGAGAGTTCTGCTTCCACCCTTTTCGCCAGAAAACTTAATTGCTCCTCCCGCCCTCCCCATGTCTATAGATTAGTGACCCCCTCTGGGCACATCACCTCCCATCCCCAAGAGGTCCTTCACATCTTTGAACAATTCTACTCCTCTCTATTAGCCCCCTCCCAGCTAAAACCCTCCCCATCCGACGTTACATGGTTTCAGAATATCCCCCTACCAAATCTCACCCCCACACAATTAGACAATTTGAACGCCCCTATCACACCAACAGAGGTTTTGAATGTTATTAAATCTCTAAAATCGGGTTCAGCCCCCGGACCTGATGGATTCTCCTCTCTGTATTATAAGAAATTCTCTCCCCTCCTCACCTCTAGATTAGTCCACCTATTCAATTGGGTTTTACAAGGCGGTAGTTTCTCCGAGGATATGTTATTAGCTAACATGTCCCTGATTCCAAAACCTCAAAAGAACCATACCTTAACCCAAAACTATAGACCTATCTCGGTCATCAATAATGACTTAAAAATCTTTAGCAGGATCATGGCTGACAGATTAGCAATAGTTATCCCCTCTCTTATCTCCCCTTTTCAGTTTGGCTTCATTCCCCATAGACTCATCACTGATAACATTCGCCTTGCCACAAATATAATACAAGATGCAAACTTATTTTCGCAAAAACTCCTTATGCTCAGCCTTGACATACAAAAGGCATTTGATAGTGTCTCCTGGACGTACATCACCACACTCCTACAACGCTTGGGCTTCCAGGGAGCATTCCTACATGCCTTCTTGGCCCTCTATCAGAACCCGAAAACTAGAATTGGACTCCTGGGTTGTAACTCTAAGTTTTTTACCCTAGGCAAAGGTACAAGACAAGGATGCCCGTTGTCACCTTTTAATTTTTGCTTTAGCCCTCGAGCCCCTAGCCATTGCCATACTCCAAAACCCAGATATCTCTGGTTATCTGAAGGGCCACTCGACATTCAAATTTGGGATGTATGCAGACGACGTTTTGATGTTCCTCACCAATCCTCTTGTATCCCTCCCGAACCTATTTCAGACTTTATCGAAGTTTGCAGAGATCTCAGGCCTCTCCATAAACATGTCAAAATCAAGTGCACTCCCGATAGGCAACACACCTGTAGAATTACTCCACCTTAAATCAGTCTATGCTTTCAACTGGGCGGACTCCAACCTCCCATACCTAGGAATCAACCTGACTAAAGATTTTTGCAGACTCTTTGAAGCTAACATCCCCCCATGGTATCTAAACTTAAAGGTATACTCAAACAGTGGTCACATCTACACATTTCATTTCTTGGTAGAATTACGGCACTTAAGATGACAATTCTCCCCAAACTCCTCTACCTTTTTTAGATCCCTACCACTTAAAATTTCTAAAACTTACCTACACTCTATCCAGGTGATGTTTAATAATAGATTTATTTGGAAGGACAAACCTCCACGCTTCTCCAAGGAGGTCCTGTACCGTTCCTCTAAAAGGGGTGGCTTGGGGGTTCCTCAGGTATGGTTTTACTACTTAGCCAGTAGGTACACTCAACAAGCACAATGGAACATACATAACTCCAGAGTCCCCTGGGTGCACTTTGAGGGTGAATCCATCGCCCCTTTGTTTCTCCCAGGCCTCATGTGGTCCAATAACCCTGTTAGATCAGAATTGGGATCTAAAAATTTGATCACCCAAGCAGGCCTTCAACTCTGGGACGCATATAAAAATACATACAAACTAGTTTCTGCTGTACCTCTAGGTGCCTCATTTTTAGGAGATCCTAGATTCCCCTTAGCATACGATAGACCCTCTTCCTTTCAATTCTGGATTGAGTTAAAATTAACTACATTAAATAAATTTCTCCTAAACTCAAAATTTATTTCATTTTCTCAGCTGCAAACCAATTACCACATCCCAAACTGCGAACTTTATCATTACCTACAAATACGTCACTTCTTCCAAAAGCACTACTCTGGCCCTTATTTGTCCTCCACAACTTTTGTTTGAGGACATTTGCCATGATTCCCCTCACCAGAAAGGCCTTATTTCTCTAATCTACAACAATCTTGAGGCTAACACTGAGGATTCACCCCTAAAATATAGATCGCAATGGGAATCGGAGATGGATCTGGAGGACATTGATATAGACTGGGTAAAAGGCTGGCAAAATTTACGCAAGTGTACCAAATCTATTATGGTGCGCGAAACTGCCATCAAACTATTGACACGTTGGTACTACACCCCAACGCGTATCCACAAGATCTTCCCACAATCCTCCCACCTCTGTTTCAGGGGCTGTGCTCAACAAGGCTCTTTTCTCCATACCTGTTGGGAATGCGAAAAATTACGTCCCACATGGACGGAGATCTTGAAAGTGATAGACAAGCTGGCAGACAAACCCCTCAACATCTCCTATCAACATTGCCTGCTGTTTCAATCTCCTCCAGATTCCACTAAACCATTGGTAAAACTGATCCATTCTATCTGTGTAGCCATGCAATGGGTGATTGCCTCGCATTGGAAATCACCTTCTGTTCCGTATGCACAAGTGATTGCTAGAATAGACCGTATGATGTTGGCTGACAAGATTTATCACACCTTGCATGATACTATCCCGCAGTATGATGCTATTTGGAATCCTTGGTTTCTATTTAGACTCCAAACGTGACGGTTTTTTATTTTTCTTTTCCCCTTTTATTTTACCTCTGTGTGTTTCCTTTTTGTGTTTTTTTTTCCTTATTTAAATGCTTTATTTTCTTCTTGATTAATCCTTAGCCATATTTTATTCACTAGACTTTGCCTAGACTTTAAGTCTATAAGGACTTTTATAATAGATTTATTAGCTCTCTAATGAACGTATGCTTCTAGTCTTGGCATATAATCTTTGATCCCTGCATTTATGGCTCTGTATATCTTTGTATTATATTTGTTTTACCTTTATGCCAAAATAAAAACTTTTTGAAAACAAAAAAAAAGTTGTGAAGTCTGCACAGGAATTTTGGGGTACGATGATCCAAGGAGCAATTGAGGAAATGCTGGTCAGACCTGAGACTGAGGGAGCAGGATCAGTACAGAAGGATCAAGAAAGTGCTTCTAAAAAGTAAGTAGTTGCCGCGTGTCATTATTATTATTATTATTATTATTATTATTATTATTATTATTGCATGCTGCTCCATGTGCTTTTTCTTTACTGTAGGACATTTTAAAATGGCAAGTTTCAGGTTAGTGGGCACAGTAATCGGTCGTAGTAAACATTGTTCCCTCATTAAATACGATGTTTTGGTCAGATACAGATTAAATACATTTGGTCATGCCTATTTGTATAAAAATAAGTTTTGTACATTGCTGTCTAGATGTGTTTGTAACTAGAATGAAATGCAAGCTTGACTGTGTGTAAAGGAGAGGACACTCAGCAGCTGTTTACACATCTGGACCCAGGAGCACTAGTGTGGGACACCAGAAGAAACTTTTTAGGGTGTCCCACACAGGTGCTCCAGTGGATACTTGGTGTGTCTCCATGTGTGAAAATTGTCCCAAAAAGGTAACTATTCCAGCTTTGGTAAGGTAAAAAATCATGTCTTCAGCTTGGAACTCTGCCAAAACAGAGAATTGTACCCCACTTCCAAGCAATGTTTCATATTCCTATTTCTGGACTCAAATATCTGTGTGCTAAGTATACCTTTTGTTTCATTCTCATAGGGGAGCAAAGACTCGGACACCACTCAGAGGATACCAGGAACCCCACACCTCAGAAAGAAGGGGAACTCACCACAACAGCAGACCCCGAGGATCTGGAGGAAGGAGAGGTGGAGGAAGTGGGCAAAGTTGTCACCAACAGGTGAGTGTCTGACACCCCAGCTTCAGGTAATATATGTATGCCTAATCAATTCCTCTTGGCAAAGGAAGGCTGATCCTCTTCCATAAGGCACCGATAATCTCCACTTATACCATAAGAAATGCGCTTAGCAGAAAAGGTGGACCTCTTAATTACAGGAGGTCATACGAGCATGAATTCCATGGGGATGGATGCTGCGCAGCCTCCCTGGATCTCCTCTGTGGTCACAAAGAATCAGCTCTCCAAAGCAGAAGCACATAAACCACCGGTATACCAGTCCCACACTAGGGTTTAGGGTTTGTGTCTGCTTCAGGGTGATTGTCTTTAGTTTATAATATATGTATGCCTGTATATTTATAATACATGTTTTTACTAAAATTTTTAGGTGATGTGCTGGTTGTGGAAGAGCAAGCTCAACAGTTCACAAGTCCAAATGCACAAATCCTAATCCAGGACATCATGGTGTGGAATCGTGAAATAAAAATGATAAGGTATAAACTCAATGTTCTTGAACAACAAATGAAGAACTTGATTGATGTGTTGGGGAGAATCTAAATATCTTCAAAATGTCACCATTTTAACTTTTTTTTGGACTAAATGAAAATTATTTTTTGTGCATTTTAAAAGCCAAATTTTGAAGATGCACACAGTGTGTCAACATGTGCTATCTGCCATCACGGGATTTCAATGTACGCGTTTTTTGGGTGCAACCCCTTCCTCGCAACTGAAGTAGGTGAGAGGGAAGGGGTTGCACCCCCAAAACACGTCCATTGATCCCCCATGATGGGAGATGGCCCATGTCGACTTCAGGCATGGGATCAGGAGGGAAATACCCATTTTGACTCCCAAATTGTGTGCATCTTCAAAATTTGGCTTTTACAGGGGTGACATCACCCCATCTGATTAAGGCAAGATCAACACATTTTGGACATACTATAATGTCTGATATTGCCTTCAGTTTTTTACGTTGAGGTTTGTAAGTTCCAGAAATGTGTATGTTATGTTTTAAAACATGCCTGTTTATACCCAAAAAAAAAAAAAAATTGTAAAAAACTTGAGAAAAAAAAACATGTTTTTATTTTACACAAAAATTTTAGAACGCCCATGTGAATGTGCACAGAGTAAAAAAAAGTTTGCTAATCAACAGTGTGGCTTCTTCTTTCAATGCTCAATACCCATTTTTGAAGTAATTTTGTGTTTACAGTGACAATGGGACTTATTTACTAAAGACAAATCCACTTGGCACTACGAGTGCACTAGGAGAACCTAGGAGACAGCTAAAAAAACACAAGCAATAAAGAAAATTCAAGATTTTATCAGATAAATATATATTTTTTTTTTATTAAAAAATTATTTAGACTTTGGCATAGCAATGGCCCCCTACCTGGCGTATCCAGGCCCATCAGGGGATTAGCAGGAAGTCCGGCCTCAGGCCCAACTGGGACAAGATAATTTTGGGCATTTTTCCGTAAAAAAAAATGCAATATGCAGCAGGATAATATGATGTGGTTAATTTTGTAGTCCGCCATATGTATTGCTGTCAGAAACAGGCGGAACTGGCTGGCCATTATCCCAAAGGCATTCTCTACGACTCTTTGGGCTCTGGCCAGCCGGTAGTTAAAAACCCTCCTCTCCTGGGTGAGGGTCCTCTGGGGGAATGGCCTCTTCAGGTGCTCGCCCAGACCAAATGCTTCATCAGCAAAAAAAACGAACGGGAGTCTTTCAACGTTGTCCGCAGCAGGTGGCAATGCCAGGCCACCAGTCTGGAGACATCAGGAAAACTTCGTCTGGGTGAAGACTCCTCCATCCGGCCATTCTTCCCCACATCCACATAGAGGAACTCGTATTGTGGCGACACCACCACCATCAACACTAAACTATTTAAAACCCTTATAATTGTAATAGTAAGACCCCCAAATGGGATGGTGGCACGATGTGGACATGCTTCCCATCTATAGCCCCTCCACAGTTGGGAAAGTCCCAACAGTCGGCAAAATGGGAGGCCACAGTCTGCCATTCCTGTGGCGTTGATGGAAACTGGAGTCAAACCAGAAAAAAAAAAATTAGTACTTTCGCACATAACATTGCAAGCAGATTACACAAAAACATTCTTGCCCAACATCAGTATAACATTTATTTTAAGGAGTATTTAAAGACAGAAATATAAGGCCCACTTATCAGATTCCTCACCCCCTCTGATGGCCCATTGTAAAAATTTTAGGGGGAGGGTTTGAGTTTGGGACCCAAAAAAAAACCCTATGGCACTCTGCCAGAATTTAAGGACAACAATAACATTTGTACACATTTTAGGGGGTGTTTAGGGTAAAGCACTACAATGGAGCTGACAAACTACATTAAGTGACTAGGCTAGGTGTATATGGGCTCAGGATAGCATGCTGGGGTGGTTAGTGAAGGCAAATATGCATGAAGGCCAAAAAAGAGCATTAAAAGCTTCCAGCATGCATGAGGACATTCACAGCATATTACAATCATGGTAATTAGGGAACAATGAAAGAAATACAATACATTAGCATACATTAAATACATAGAATGTGATGTTAAAGGAGAAAACTTACCCTAATATAATCCTTCTGCAGGACCTGAATAATGGCAGAACAGGTCTCTGGGATAATGATCCCCAGAGCCTGGGGGGGGGGAGATGCCTGGCGAAAACTTGTGGTCCTGCAGACTTCTCCCTGTCGCCTAGTACAGCAACGTGGCGACTAGCCTCTGCTCCGGAGTGATGGCTAGCCGCATGCAGGTATCCTGCCTGCTAATATAAGGGGACAGCAAAGCCAGCAGACGGTGAACGGGGTCCGTCATCCGGAGAAAGTTCCTGAAATCAGGGTTATTCTCCTGGATCTCACACAGCAAGGCATATGAGAGAATTGGTCACACTGGAGTAACCAATTCTTGGTCCATGAACTCCTCCCCACCCTGTTCATGGACTGGGCGTGGGTCCAAGTAAGAACCCCAACACCAAGCCCCTGCACAACACGAACTCTACGACGAGTACGTACCCGCAACATGGCTTCAAAACAGTCGGCTGGTCAGAACAAAGTAACAGAGAACGCACTGAAGAACAGCAAGGCCTGTGAAGAGTGAGCTGAAAATCAGAAACAAGCGGACAAGAATGCACTGAAAAACGGATACGAACGGACTACACGCACTGAAGAACAGATACAAACCCCACAAGCACAAACTGAACAGCAGTAAAACGATCTGAAAAGCACGAGTCTGAAAAGCGCGAATCGTCTCTCACCAAACTTCTACTAACACGAGATAACCACAAGATTAGCAGAAGGAGCCCAAAGGGTGGCGCAGTGACTATTGAACTTCCTTTTTCCAGTGCCGTCGTACGTGTTGTACGTCACCGCGTTCTTGATGGTGGGAATTTGGTGTGACCGTGTGTATGCAAGACAGCTTGAGCGGAATTCCTTTGGAATTGCGTCGGAAAAACCTTCAGAGTTTATTCCGACTGGAAAAACGGTCGTGTACAGGGCATATGCCTACTTTTTATTGCATAATGTCACATCAAAGATATGTACACAAGTTCCAATGCAGTAATTCCATGTCAATTCCTCTTACCTACACCATTCAATATAACCTTAGTACAATTCCCACGTTATTACTTTATTTCACCCTCAGACCAAAATCACGTTCCTTCAATTTATCTTATATATATTTTACTTTAATTTCTTTTTTTCTTCAAGTAATACAGTTAGCTGAGCGCTGACAGACTGACTCCCCCCCCCCCCCCACACCCATTCAACCTCTGCAGCAAAGCTGGCAGCACTCATACTTCTATTTCCCAAAGACAACCTCTGGATATGACGCTGAGCACCGTGCACTCAACTTCTTTGGTTGACCATGGCGAGGCCTGTTCTGAGTGCAACCTGTCCTGTTAAACCACTGTATTTTTTTTTTTTTTCCACCATGCTGCAGCTCCGTTTCGGGGTCTTAGGAATCTTATAGCCTAGGCCATCTTTATGTAGAGCAACAATTCTTTTTTTTCAGATCCTCAGAGAGTTCTTTGCCATGAGGTGCCATGTTGAACTTCCAGTAACAAGTATGAGAGTAAGAGCGATAACACCAAATTTAACATACATGCTCCCCATTCACACCTGAGACCTTGTAACCCTAAGGAGTCACATGACACCGGGGAGGGAAAATGGCTAATTGGGCCCATTTGGACATTTTCACTTAGGGGTGTACTCACTTTTGTTGCCAGAGGTTTAGACATTAATGGCTGTGTAAGTTATTTTGAGGGGACAGCAAATTTACACTGTTATACAAGCTGTACACTCACTACTTTACATTGTAGCAAAGTGTAATGTCTTCAATGTTGTCACATGAAAAGATATAATAAAATATTTACGAAACTGTGGGGTGTACTCACGTTTTTAAGATATTGTATAAAATCTGTATAACAGAGACAACTGCGCTAAATGTAAGATAAAAGGCAAATAAATGCAAACATAATTTTAAGTCCATCCAAGACATTGATCGGTTGTTGATTATCCCTCGATAGGAGATCCCCATATGACATGAATCTTCATCCCAAGAAAAGGTGACATCACACTTAAACCACCACAGAAGTTAGTGTTGAAGATGGGACAGTCCTTCACCTTTAAAACAACTGCCTCTTACCAGCTCCCTTGATCTCCGGTCAGGAGATCATAAGCGCCTATTGGCTTATAACCCAGCCACAGTCTCAGGATGAAATGGATATACCATCAGCTCGAGTCCTCCTTAATTCTCTTATTAGTCCCACAGGGAGAGCGGCGTGCTGACGCCACCTGAATACTAACACGCAGTCCCGGAAGCTACGGGCGTTTGTTTTGAGAGAGCCAGCCGGCTTGAATACTATTTGATGCTATACCAATTTGGATCTATGTAAGTGCATTACGTTTTTTTTAATAATAAATATTCAAGACATTTTTACACTATGGGAGCCCTTCTTTCTTTTATGTGACTGGCTATTTGAGATACTGCCTGTGGGACTAATAAGAGAATTAAGGAGGACTCGAGCTGATGGTATATCCGTTTTAAAGGTGAAGGACTGTCCCATCTTCAACACTAACTTCTGTGGTGGTTTAAGTGTGTCACCTTTTCTTGGGATGAAGATTCATGTCATATGGGGATCTCCTATTGAGGGATAATCAACAACCGTTCAATGTCTTGGATGGACTTAAAATTATGTTTGCATTTATTTGCCTTTTATCTTACATTTAGCGCAGTTGTCTTTCTGTTATACAATCTTGTCTAGTGTGGGTATCTCACATTTTATAACTGCAGCTTATTATAATTCTTTCCACTCATATTTTAGACAGTTGATTAAGTTTTGCATGTCCTTAATATTTTTGCTGACAGCGCTGTATTTTACATATTTTGCATATTGTATAAAATCTGCCTCTGGATGATGGCGTCCTTTACAATCAGATGAGGTCATTCTTCCAATTTTATATTTTGAGGGGTAAGATTATGTCTGAGTAATATACAATTGGATTAGCTTATTAATAGCAGGAGAAACTCCCACATGTGAGGAGCAGATCCTGCTCCATTTCTCCTCCGTCACATCAGGGAGCACATCCTGCCATCTATCTCTTAGACCCCTTTCACACTGGGGCGCTTTGTAGGCGCTACATTGCTAAAAATAGCGCCTGCAAAGCGCTCAGAGCCGCTCCTCACACTCCAGTGTGAAAGCCCGAGAGCTTTCACACTGGAGCGGTGCGCTGGCATGATGGTAAAAAAAAGTCCTGCTAGCAGCATCTTTGGAGCGTTGTGTATACCGCTCCTTCACCATGCCTGCCCATTGAAATGAATGGGGCAGCGCGGCTATACCGCCGGCAAAGGGCCGCTGCAGCAGCACTTTGCGGTGGTTTTAACCCTTTCTCGGCCGCTAGCAGGGGGGTAAAACCGCCCCCTGCTAGCGGCTGAATACCGCCGCTAATACAACGGTAAAGCGGCGCTAAAGATAGCGCCGTTTTACCGCCGGCGCCCACACTGCCCCAGTGTGAAAGGGCTCTTAGGCTACTTTCACACTGAGGCATGCGGTCGGTAAATATAGCTCCACTTTACCATTGCGGTTTTTCCAAACTTGCGGTTAAGTCCTTATCTGAAAAACATTTTACATTCCTATGTTGACATGACCACAATTAGGTTGCTTGGGTATAGAATGTTTTAGTCCCTGGCTACAAAACGAAGTTTCAGTGTTCTGGGGTTCGATCAGGATTCAGTGAACTTTAAAGAAGTTCAGATGCCAAACCCAAACCCCACTGCAATCCATTGGAGGCGAATCTGTCAAATTTAAAAATGCTAATTTTCTTGTCTGATTGGTGGAGGAGGGGGGAGATTGGGGAGTTCACTAACCTGGGAAACGTGTATCAATGCAAAAACAGATGTTAAAAAAATCTTTTCGGCCTGGAACAGGTTTTTTTTTTTTCTTAAATACTGGGGGGTGGGGGGGGGGGGGTGGGGGGTGTAGTTGCCATTTGTAACTTAGAAATAAGAACACCCAAATGTTTGAAAAGTCCTTTATTAAAAAATAGAAATCCCTCCAAAATATTCCTCGTAAATCCGTTGTCATTCACTACGCTCACTGTCTTGACCCACACGACCGATCCTGACGGTACTCCTAATTAAATGACCATGTCCCGTGCTATCGCCAGCTATATATGGGAAAGAGTGGGGATAGTGGTGATATCATTGACCAAATTTGGCTATGGCCTTTTTTTGGTCAATGTCATTCCCCAATAATGTATTCGGCAGTAATGTCACTGCTACCCCTGCCCCTTTGCTTTTAACATCAGTGGTTCCTAGGGATGCCATGGATGCAAGCACCATAGCTTCCTTAGGAACCCGTGAGAGCAGGAAGCTGTCATATATAGAAGTGGTAGAGATACTGCTTCTATGTATGATTTTTGCCTCCACAGGGGGCCAAACAGGCAAAAGTTGGGTCCAGACCTAGGTTAAAATTAAATCATTGCCCGATCTCATGGTCTTTAATGATCTGCAAACCTTTAACAGACAATGCAAGGCCTATTACCTGAGGTGGCCCCCGAAGGTTCGGAAGGGAGTTCATCTGTTTGGTGGAAGCCTTTATTAGCTTCCATAGGCATTGGGGATTCCTACCAGTACATAGCCAGATTGCTTGGGCGTTAGCAGTTTCTGCAATTTGGCGTTGCAGAAAATCATTATCAATTTGTTTGTGGCTCTTCCCTCTGGGCTACCGTTTACGAAGGTCTGATCTGGTGCCAGCATTTTTGTCTTCTTCTAAAAACTCAGTCAGGGAATAGTCTCACCACCTGAAACTGTTTCGGCAAATCAGTCTTTATTGGGGACTCTGGACATAGACATGATGGCATCTCTAATGCCGCGTACACACGAGCGGACTTTACGGCATACTTTGCCCAGCGGACGGGATTTCATCGGACAATTCGATCGTGTGTGGGCTCCAGCGGACTTTGTTTGCTCAAAAGTTGGACGGACTTAGATTTGAAACATGTTTTAAATCTATCCGTCGAACTCAAGTCCGGTCAAAGTCCGCTCGTCTGTATGCTAGTTCGACAGACAAAAAGCCACGCTAGGGCAGCTATTGGCTACTGGCTATGAACTTCCTTATTTTAGTCCGGTCATACGTCATCACGTACAAATTCGACACAGACTTTGGTGGATTGTGTGTAGGCAAGTCCGTTCATTCAGAAAGTCCGTCGTAAAGTACGTCGAAGTCCGCCGGGCAAAGTCTGCCGTAAAGTCCAACTGTGTGTACGCGGCATAAGAAATTCGAAGGTAGTCCAGGACCTAGGACCCAAAAGCAGATGTGGTGTGTGCTTTGATACCTTTGTGGGTTAAGTGTTTTTTCAGATCTTCATATTCCCCCCTCTAAATTTTCTTCTGTGGCTACTACGGAAAATTGAGCTAGGGGGTATTTTAGTGATCCCCATGGCTCCATAATGGCCCACGAGAGCTTGGTATGCAGACTTTATTTCTCTGCTCACTGGCACACAATCACCTCTTTCAGATCTTCTGGATGAGTTGCCTAAAGCCAAATTTTACACACTGCTTCTTGGTTACTGGCATAAAGGCATGGCTGTTGAAGCCCAGGTACTGAGAGTTAGAGGAGTCTTGTAGTCATAATTCCTACATTGCTTAAGCCTTGTTTAGTGTACCATCAGACATGGGTATATTAGTGCTTAGTACTATCAAGGGTCAGGTCTTGGCTGTCCTCAGCCAAGACCTGGTTCTGCAGGCACCACCGAATTGGACAAAAGTTGACTGATTTATAGATCAAATATTCAAGCATCCATGGAGGGGATTCCTCCATTCACTTTGTTTTAGTGTGGATGGAACAGCAGGCTGAACAAGAGAAGAGGAGCTAAATTCTTATGCAAATGAGAAACTTAGTCTGGAGAGTACCGATGGAGGAGCACATTGATTAAAGAGATAAAGTGCATTTTGCCGAAAATAAGAATGTAAGGCAACTTAATCTGAGTGAGTGTACTACTGGGAGCTGGTGACACTTAACGTGGTTGTAAAGGCAGAAGGTTTTATTATCTTAATGCATTCTATACATTAAGATAAAAAAACCTGTGTGCAGCAGCCCTCCTGAGCCCCTCTCGATCCAGCAATATCCACGAATGCCTCGGCCGTCCGGGACTCCCTCCTGATTGGCTAAGACACAGCAGCGGCGCCATTGGCTCCCACTGCTGTCAATCAAACTTACGGACCACTCGCCGTCGTTTTGTCACTACTCAGCTAGCTGCCATAACTATGGTATCCTCCTCTTCAGCGGGCGGTCTACTTTCAGACAAAAGTGGTCTCTGGGACCGATTCGCCTCGAGATCACTTTTATCGGCGGCGGGAGAGGGCTTCCCCTCCTGCCATGCTCCGGTGCCCTCCTCAACTTACCAGAGCCAATGGCAGCGGCGGAGGTGATGGGGTCCTTTCTCCTGTTAGGCATGGAGACGAGTGAGGGAAAGATGGCTCCCACCCATGTCCATATCATTGCAGGACGGAAGTGACGTCAAAACGTCACTTCCGCCCATAGCTCTTAAAGGGACATTTATTTATTTTGCATTTTGGTGTAAATATACGATCTGAGGTCTTTTTGACCCCAGATCTCATATTTAAGAGGTCCTGTCATGCTCTTCTATTACAAGGGATGTTTACATTCCTTGTAATAGGAATAAAAGTGACACTTTGTTCTTTTAAAAAAAAATGTAAAAAAAAAAAATTTAAACGCGCCCTGTCCTGCCAAGCTCGCGTGCGGAAGTGAACGCATACGTGAGAAGCGCCCACATATGAAAACAGTGTTCGCCGCAATCGTTCGAGTGAGAGTAATAATTCCTCCTCTGTAACTCAAAACCTACAACCTGTAGAATTTTTTTTAAACGTCGCCTATGGAGATTTTTAAGGGTAAAAGTTTGTCGCTATTCCACGAGCGGACGCAATTTTGAAGTGTGGCATGTTGGGTACCAATTTACTCGCCGTAACAGTATCTTTCACAATATAAAAAAATTTGGGCTAACTTTACTGTTGTCTTATTTTTTTAATTTAAAAAAGTGTATTTTTTTTTTTAAAAAAGTGCGCCTGTAAGACTTCTGCGCAAATACGGTGTGACAAAGTATTGCAACAACTGCCATTTTATTTTCTAGGGCAGGGATATGCAATTAGTGGACCTCCAGCTGTTGCAGAACTACAAGTTCCATTAGGCGTAGCAAGACTCTGACAGCCGCAAGCATGACACCCAGAGGCAGAGGCATTATGGGACTTGTAGTTTTGCAACAGTTGGAGGTCTGCTAATTGCATATCCCTGCTCTAGGGTGTTAGAACCCCCAAATATTATATATATTTTTTCTAAGTAATTTTCTAGCAAAAAACAAAACAAAACCGTTTTTAACTTAAAACACCAAATCTCAGAGGCTCAGTCCTTAAGTGGTTAAGCATGTGTTAAGAAGACTTTCACAGGGTCCATTAGGACTATTACAAGTGGACTTGTATGTGAACTCTATGGTCAATATTTTTTTCACATTAGGACAACACTGGGTATCTTTTTTTTTAATTTTTCTATTTTTTTATTCTTTTCTTATTCTTTATCAAATGATTGAAATTAATGTTTGGATTTGTTTGATTTTTTTTTTTTTTTGTGAGATAGCGCTGCTCTATATTCTATCACAAAGGGGGTGAATGTTTTTGGATTATCTGTTATTACTCTAAAAGCGGCAGCAGCCAAGATTAGAATTTTTTTTGCATTGACTTTAAAATCTGTGGCACATAGGTTGTTGAGCACTGGGTGGTGGTGCACAATCATTTGCATTCTTATAGTACAATATATTGCCTTTCACAAAGTTTTCTGTCTTGCGCTGCAAAAAAATGTGCTTTGGTAAAAGTCATGATAATAGGAAAAAAAAAAATTGAAACAAAACATTAACAGACATTCATGCATTTGTCTTTATAGTTCAAACGTCAAGCTGGGGAGAGCGAAGAAGACACAGACTTGTGGATTGGTTACTGTTCATTTCATCTGGGTGACTACAAAAAGTCTTTGGAGGTATAATCTACTAAAGCAATATCATTCTGATGTATATAATATTGGGAAGTCTTGTAAAACAAAGGCCAAATTTTAGTTTGGTCTGACAGTTTGTTATTTTCTTAAAAGAAAACTATATGGTTTTTGGTTAACCTCTGGCCACCCATGTAATGCATATGTATGGTGGCAAAGAGGGTGGGCTTTAACACCCACATGTTGCACATGCATCTATGGGCGGCAGATGTTTCTTTGCGCCCACTGCCCTCTCCCAGCACAGAGACCAAGCTATCAAGGGCAGCTTTTGGTCTATACTAAAGATCGGAAACCGATGGGATCAACTCCTGATTATGTGACCACTGTGACAGCCAATCACAGTGGTCACATGACTAAGCAGATCTTCCTACCCCCTGGGCATACAAGCCCAGTTAAAGGGACACTGGTGCAGACAGGATTTAAAATAAATTAAAAGTTTGCAAGTTTATAATCATCTTTTATTACAATTTTTTATTGATTTTGAAAAAAGCCCACATTTTGGAAATATGGAGTGTTTAAAGCATATTTAAACCCAGGAAATAACATCAGTGTAGGTTACCTTACCCTACAATTGCTGAGTTAAAATGGATGTAAACCCGATTCATGAAATTTGAGCTGGGCACATATATCTGCAGTATTTTTTTTTTTTTTATCTCTTCAAATCTCTAAGTCCTGTAGCTTTGTCCTGCTCCGTTCTTCTGTTATCAGCCTGATAACTTTTGACAAGCTCTCCGAGATGGGAGATAAAAGTGTGTGTTGGGGAGGTTGCTATAAATAGATTAGCACACAGCTAAATTATTCACAGGCAACCTCTTCATGTGTAGGGAGGGGATGTGTGCCTTTCCTCCAATCAGCTGTCTCATAGTGTCTAGTAATAATCCACTCCTACAGGAGAATCTGGAAGAGAAAATTACGGACGTGCACTTTCTAAATCATGTATAAAGGTGAAGACAGAAGATATACATTTAAAATGTATGTAGGGGGATTTGTTTCATCTCTGTGTATCATCTGAGGCTGTTCCCTTCACTGGGTATATGTGTGGGTTTACATCCACTTTAAGGTAATTGTTTTATGTGTGCGTCCATTTCTCTTTCTACCTGCTGATCCTGCCAGTGAGTGCCTTGTCAGCAACTTCTACTGCTAGGGTGACAACACTTACCAAATCTGGGCTAATCCTGAACATCGTTGTCACTGTCATATGAGCACTGCGGCTCAGGATTACTAATTGGCATGTAGATCCACACTGCCTATGTGATTAACAGCAAATAGAATAACTTTACATTCTCAATTTTGCAAGTAGACACTTCCCTAGAAAGAAAATGAAACAAAAATCTGAGTTCATCGCTAATCTCTTCAGATAGCGTCACACCAAACACTTAGTGTTTAGTATTTAAATCTCACTCTTTCTGCTCCATAAACAGACTTGCATGTGAAGATGGACCTCATGCAAGTAATAAGGTCAAACCAAGAGTTATACCCTTTTAGGAATTAAATGGAAACCAGGAAACGGCTCGTACAAGGTCAGACTTCCAGGTTAAAGTGGCTCAGAAAGAAGTATAAAAAGATCCTATAATGCTTTCCATAAAATACCAACGATAAAAAAAAACTTACATGTATAAGTGCACACAAAATACAGCACGTGCAATTCACAAGGGTTGCTGAGCAAGGACTCCAGTGGATCTGTGTGCACACCCAAGCTCCTCCCTAACGTGATAACTCCACCCTACACTTTGTGTTCATTGACTTCTTCAGGGCAGGGATACTGTACTTTGTGTGCACCAGTGGTGTACACTTGTACATAGGAGTTTTTTTAATCTTTGTTTTAAAGTAGAACTGAAGGCAGGACTTTTGGGGGGTAGTAATGGAGGGTAAAACCCCTGTCCTTTTTATTTATTTATTTTTTTACTACAAGTGAGCGGAAATACTTCTAAGGTGAAGGAATTTCTTAGTAGTCACCAGAACTAATTTTCAGTATTGGAAGATTTCCCATGTTCTGGTGACCACTCAAAATTTGGGAACTTCTTTCACTTTTTCTGATGACGATTACCAGAACAAAAAGGTGGTGGAGTGCACTTATACAGATAGTAAATAATAAATGTAGCGCTATGTGTAAAATTATAAATATAAAGTGCAAATCTCTAAAATAAAGAAATCCTACATATAAATAGTCCATAAAATGAAGAAATAAAACATGAAAAACTGTTCTTGTGATCAGTGTATCCACACAATTCCACCACAGTGATTGTTTGTCCTCAAAAGGAGTGCACACCACCACCAGTAAAAATGCGCGCTCTCCTCCCAGATGAGTCAAAACTCATATGCAGGTCTCCCCACGAGCTCTTTGCTCTCACTTTCTCTTCCCAATCAATGGTGGGTAATCCAGATGGCTCTTTTCCTAATGGTAACTCAGCTCATTAATATCCAAAGAAGCGGATCATCTCCCAGCTTGGCTCAAGATTCCATGAGTTCAGGACATGTAAATAATAAGTATAGAGACCATAGTGTTCTCCGTATACAAATTTATTCAAAGCCCCCAAATAGACAAGTTGCACTTACAAAATAAAAACTTTAAAATCACATAAAAACCTCGAGTAGCACCACCGTGTCCACATACACAGTGCTTGGCTGGACGTGACTATCAGCTCCTCCCTTCTAGATGCGTATCGGCCAATCACAGGCCTTCCTCAGTAGATGGGTGGGCTGATCCCTCTAAGCTAATATGTAGTGTATCGTTGCTATAGCAGCCCTCCGGGCGTCGCCACAGCTCAGTCTGTGGTGCAGAAAGAACCTCCCTCTGCCTGTGTCTCCAGGACACACAAATACCAAGACCAGGGCGGCGGAGCGATCCCCGCTGAGCAAGTGGATGTTCACGGGGCGGATCATCGATGATCTGCCCCATGTGAAAGAGCCCTTAAGGTCCCTACAGTATTATGTTTGTTGGGGGGGTCTAGGGCTCCCGGGGATAAAATGTCTCTTAAGTTGGGTGCTTTTTTGTATACAAATGAGGGGTGCTCAGGCAGAACATATTTTCGGAAGAAAATATATGATGGGGGTACTACATGAGGATGGATATAAATATTCAGCCTCTTTTTTACATAAAATATTTTTGCCCAATCCTTTAGTTACCAATCCTTTCTTCCGAAAATACATAAGAACAATTTGAGACCTCCAGAAAGACCTATAGTAAATGGGGTTGATTCTTTAACCTCCAGATTAGGTCAGTACCTGGATTTCTTTTTACAACCCCTAGTAACTTCTAAACCTGCTTATTTAAAGGACACGAAGCACCTATTACAAAATTGAAGTACTATTATTATGGATAATTCTCCTTTTTTCTTAGTTACAGCGGACGGAAGTTCGCTATACAGTATAATTAAACATAAGGATCAAAGAAAGCGGTAAAATGGGCGCTAAATAACTCCTCTTTAGAAATTAAGCAGCGTAAATACCTTCTGCAGTGTTTAGAATTTGGACTTTTACATAACTACTTCTGGTATGATGGAGATTATTATTTACAGAAGACCGGTGTAGCCATGGGCGCTCATTTTGCCCCAAGTGTGGCTAACTTGTTTTTAGCTCACTGGGAGTCAAAAGCAGTTTTTGAAGATAAATCAGAAGAATTGATAGGTTACTATAGATTTATAGATGACCTGTTCTTGATTTGGAGAGGAGATGAGTCTAGTCTCCACTCCTTCATGGATAGATTGAACCTAAATCAGAATATCAAATTAACTTGGAACTATGATAGAAACAGAATGGTATTCCTAGATGTGGAAATATATGTGCAAGAGGGGAAGATCTTCACAAAAAATTATAGTAAGCTCACGGATAGAAACGGCTATATAGCCATTGATGGTTGTCATCATCGACCCTGGTTGTTGAATATACCCAGGGGTCAGTTTGTTAGACTCAAAAGGAATTGCTCCAAGGCGGAGGATTTTGAGGAACAAGCTGCTATTTTTGAGGAGAAATTTTTACAAAAAAGTTATGATAGTGAATTAGTGAAGAGACAACTAGAAGAGGTGAGAAATATGGACAGAAATTAGTTACTAATTACTAAAGAAAAGGTACCTAAGAAGGAGGGAGATGAAATAGGATTGTGCTGAGTTAGAATATTCAAAAGAATAAAATTGAGAATATTATTAGGAGACACTGGAGTGTATTACGAGATAAATTATTGGGAGGTGTTCTGCCTGAGCACCCCTCATTTGTATACAAAAAAAGCACCCAACTTAAGAGACATTTTAGCCCCGGGAGCCCTAGACCCCCCCAACAAACATAATAATACTGTAGGGACCTTAACTCCCTTCCTCTCCGGCTTTTATGCCTGTGGGAAGTGTTTGGCCTGCAGAACAACTAAAGGAAGTAATCCAAAAAAGAAATGTGAATTTGTGGCCACGGCCACAGGTAAAGTACACAAGATAAAAGATTTCATCACTTGTTCTTCTGAAGGGGTTGTATATATGTTGGAGTGTTCATGCAAACTCCAGTATGTAGGTCGAACATCTAGATCTCTGCTGGTTAGGGTGCGAGAGCACATCAACACGATCAAAAAAGGAAAAAAAGAATATTGTGTCTCTAAACATTTTAGGGAAGTCCATGATGGAAATCCCAGTCAGTTAAAGTTTTGGGCCATAGAAAAGGTAAAACATCACTGGAGGGTGGGTAATTTCATATGACAATTAAGCCAACGTGAATCAGCTTGGATATATGAGACCCAGGTTTTAACGCCCAGGGGGCTCAATATTGATTTCGATCTGAACTGTTTCATCTATAATGGGTGATTTTAGGTAACCCTTCATGACTTGTACATAACTTTGTAGGAAATATAGGAGATTTATTGTGTGTGTGTGTGTGTATATATATGTATATATATATATATATATATATATATATATATATATATATATATATATATATATATATATATATATATATATATATATATATATATATATATATATATATATATATATATATATATATATATATATATATATATATATATATATATATATATATATAATATATTTATTTATTTTTTTTCTGCAAGTTAGCAGTGAGAGTGACACACTTCCTGGTCTTGGTATTTGTATGTCCTGGAGACACAGGCAGAGGGAGGTTCTTTCTGCACTGCAGACTGAGCTATGGCGACGCCCGGATGGTTGCTGTAGTAACGATGCACTACAAATGAGCTTAGTTTTTGTCTTTTTGTTTTTTTATATAGGATATAGATTTTTTTTTTTAAATATTTTGATATATATTTGTGTATATAGGTATGTGTATGTATGTATATTTTTAATTTACATGTGTCTATGTGTTTGTTATGGGAGTGGTGACCCTATATATACATAGCCATATGAAGTATGCTGTTTATATTTAAAATTTGAATAGTAATTTTAAATCAATTTAGTCCCGTAACATATATATAATTTTGTTGGTTTATAATAAATATGGTATTTTTAAACATAATTATGTCATTTTAGATTGTTGGTATAGATAGTTGTTTTGTATGTTATTATGCTTAGCTTATGATAGATTGTAACCGGAGATTGTCATGTAGGTCTGCGAGTGCTTAGAAAGGTTTAGATCTTACTGCAATTTAGCAGTGAGAGAGACACACATTTCCTGGTCTTGGTATTTGTGTGTCCTGGAGACACAGGCAGAGGGAGGTTCTTTCTGCACCGCAGACTGAGCTGTGGCGACGCCCGGAGGGTTGCTATAGCAATGATACACTACATATTAGCTTAGAGGGATCAGCCCACCCATCTACTGAGGAAGGCCTGTGATTGGCCGATACGCGTCTAGAAGGTAGGAGCCGATAGTCACGTCCAGCCAAGCACTGTGTATGTGGACACGGTGGTGCTACTCTGGAGGTTTTTATGTGATTTTAAAGTTTTTGTATTGTAAGTGCAACTTGTCTATTTGGGGGCTTTGAATAAATTTGTATACGGAGAACACTATGGTCTCTATTCTTTATTATTTACATGCAGAGGCAGCTCTAGGCTTTGTGAGGCCTTAGGCAAAACCTAGACATGAGGCCCAAACTAATTCAAGCGATAAAAAAAATTAACTATAAATTGCATTAATCCAGGTAGATAGGTAGAGGGAAGGAGATGCCGCTCACAGCGCTTCCAGACCTGTGGTTGTACCGCCCTAGTGTGAACTCGTTCCAGGTGCTGGTTTTGCGTAGACTGAGATGAAGTAAGGAAATTCCTGGATAGCCGCACACTGAAGAAAAAACATCTTTATTGAAGTATAAAATATCCAAAATGCAGTCACATGAAAGGAAGATACAGGGTCAAAAATAAGCTAACCTTCGTTAACTTATTTTTGACCCTGTATCTTCCTTTCATGTGACTGCATTTTGGATATTTTATACTTCAATAAAGATGTTTTTTCTTCAGTGTGCATCTATCCAGGAATTTCCTTACCTTATCTCTATAAATTGCATTACTTAAGAACTTTGTGCTGGTGTCAGTGCTCTCTATCTCGCTGCTGGTGTCAGTGTTCTCTATCTTAGTGCTGGTGTCAGTGCTCTCTATCTCGGTGCTGGTGTCAGTTGCTGGTGTCAGTGTTCTCTATGTCAGTGCTGGTGTCAGTGCTCTCTATCTCGGTGCTGGTGTTAATGTTCTCTAATATCTGTGCTGGTGTCAGTGTTCTCTATGTCAGTGTTGGTGTCAGTGCTCTCTATCTCGGTGCTGGTGTTCTCTATGTCGGTGCTGGTGTCAGTGTTCTCTGTCAGTGCTGGTGTCAGTGTTCTCTGTCAGTGCTGGTGTCAGTGTTCTCTGTCAGTGCTGGTGTCAGTGTTCTCTGTCAGTGCTGGTGTCAGTGCTCTCTATCTCGGTGCTGGTGTCAGTGCTCTCTATCTCGGTGCTGGTGTCAGTGCTCTCTATCTCGGTGCTGGTGTCAGTGCTCTCTATCTCGGTGCTGGTGTCAGTGCTCTCTATCTCGGTGCTGGTGTCAGTGCTCTCTATCTCGGTGCTGGTGTCAGTGCTCTCTATCTCGGTGCTGGTGTCGGTGCTCTCTATCTCGGTGCTGGTGTCGGTGCTCTCTATCTCGGTGCTGGTGTCGGTGCTCTCTATCTCGGTGCTGGTGTCGGTGCTCTCTATCTCGGTGCTGGTGTCGGTGCTCTCTATCTCGGTGCTGGTGTCGGTGCTCTCTATCTCGGTGCTGGTGTCGGTGATCTCTATGTCAGTGCTGGTGTCAGTGATCTCTATGTCAGTGTTCTCTAGGTCAGTGCTTGTGTCAGTGCTCTTTATCTCAGTGCTGGTGTCAGTGCTCCCTATCTTGGTGCTGGTGTCAGTGTTCTCTATGTCAGTGCTGGTGTCAGTGCTCTCTATCTCGGTGCTGGTGTCAGTGAAGGAGGTAGCAGTGGAGAAGCCAATCAGCAGGCAGTGCCAGTGCAGGATGAAGAGCACCCGGCCCACCATGGCTGAGGATCAGCACTGGACTGGGCTGGGATGTCCCGACCCCACAGTGGAGCCCTGCATAGGTGGGGGGTAATGTCAGGGAGGGGTCAGGGGCTGTCAATCATAGGTTGGCACACTGGCACAGGACTAAGCTGCCTTGACTGTGGCACTGATTATCAGGAGTAAGGGAGTGGAGGGGATGGGACAGGGGGTGGAAATAAAGGCAAGTGGCTGTGGCTGAGGGATGCTAGAGGAGCAGGGGTGAGGGGCTGGCTCTCTCTGATGATGGTGGTGGCTGGCTGCAGAAGGGGTTGTGGCATGGTAGATCTGCGATGTGGCTCCCCCTGCAGCTGGAGCACCGAATCTCGCCCCCCCACACACTGATTGACAGCCCCAGAGAGGGGCGGCCCGGACACCTCTTCTCTCCTCCCTCCCCTTTCTATCAGCTCAAATACAGCCCTGGCGAGGCTTCCTCCCTGGTGGGACCCTCCTCTTCCCCTCTGCTTACCAGTCAGGCGCCGGATGACTCCTCCGGGTGTGTTGGGATCACTCAGTGGAACACTTCAGTGGGGGGTGAAGAAGGGCGATCTGCGGCTCCGGAGCAGTAGGAATATTTGTATTGTCCGGCTGCTGTAATGAGTCGCCTCCCGTTCTCCTCCCCCGGACAACACAGTGCTGGCCCCGCCTTCTCCCCAAGACACAGCCACGGCTACGTCTTCTCTCTCCATGGAGCTCACAGGCAGCTGTGCTGGCGGAGTGGCCGGAGCAGCGCCACCGCAGTGGCATTGTCAGCAGAGGTGGCTCTGCAATTAGGCAAATTAGGCGATTGCGAGGCCCCTGTGAGTGCGGGGCCTTAGGCCACTGCCTAATTTGCCTAATTAGAGAGCCGCCTCTGTTTACATGTCCTGAACTCATGGAATCTTGAGCCAAGCTGGGAGATGATCCGCTTCTTTGGATATTAATGAGCTGAGTTACCATTAAGAAAAGAGCCATCTGGATTACCCACCATTGATTGGGAAGAGGAAATGAGAGCAAAGAGCTTGTGGGGAGATCCGCATATGAGTTTTGACTCATCTGGGAGGTGAGCGCTTATTTTTACTGGTGGTGGTGTGCACTCTTTTTGAGGACAATCACTGTGGTGGAATTGTGTGGATACACTGATCACAAGAAGAGTTTTTCATGTTTTATTTCTTAATTTTTTTCATTTTATGGACTATTCATTTATATGTAGGATTTCTTTATTTATTTAGAGATTTGCACTTTATATTTATAATTTTACACATAGCGCTACATTTATTATTTACTATCCATTTTTGAAATTAGTGTGGTGTACCACTTGATATGTTTAGCAGCTGTGCACGTTTATTATTAGGTTATCTTATTGTGGCGCTGATTGTTTCATCTTATAGAGTGCACTTATACGCCAGTTTTAAAAAAAAAAAGTTGGGAAAGTCTGTAAAATCGAAAAAAAAAAAAAATGCCATAATTTGCATATCTCATAAACCCATATTTTAGTCACAATAGAAAATAGAAACATATCAAATGTTTAAACTGAGAAAATATACCATTTAAATGGCAGATTGCAGAAACATGTCTCAAAATAAGTTGGGGCGGGGCCAGTGTAACATCCCCTTTTCTTTAACCGTTTGCTGACCGCGCCATAGCCGAATGACGGCTACATCGCAGCTCGATAACTCTGGGAGGGCGTACATTGACATGCTCCCAGAATCTTGCTCCCATGCGCCCCCGGGAACATCCATGACTGCCGGGTCCTATGGACCCGGCGCATCACGGATCACGGTAAATGGGCGCTGACAGCGGCTGTTTACCACATGATCGATCCATCAAATGATGGAGCGATCACTTGTAAACAAACCGGCGTCACATCTGGTTCCTCTCTCCCCTCTCTGTACAGATCGGTATAGAGAATGGAGAGATCAGATGCTGCTGCAGCGCTGTGGGCTGGATGTGTAGTGCCCACAGCGCTGATATGTGCCCATTGCAACCATCCATCCATGCTCGGCCATCCATACTTAGCCATGCATACTCATCCATCCATACTCGGCATACTCATCCATCCATAATCGGCATACTCATCCATCCATAATCGGCATACTCATCCATCCATAATCGGCATACTCATCCATCCATAATCGGCATACTCATCCATCCATACTCGGCATACTCATCCATCCATACTCGGCATACTCATCCATCCATGCTCATCCATCCATGCTCATCCATCCATATCCATCCATATCCATCCATGCTCAGCCATCCATACTCAGCATACCCATTCATACTCATCCATCCATCCATGCTTAGCCATGCATACTCAGAATACTCATCCAGCCATCCATCCATCCTCAGCAATACTCATCCATCCATGCTCAGCCATCTCATCCATACCCAGCAATACTCAGCCGTACCCAGCCATCCCAGCCGTTCCCAGCCATACTCAGCCAGACCCCCTTAAATTTTTCACTCTTTGTTATATTGCAGCCATTTTCTAAAATCATTTAAGTTCATTTTTTTTTCCCCTCATTAATGTACACACAGCACCCCATATTGACAGAAAAACACAGAATTGTTTACATTTTTGCAGATTTATTAAAAAAGAAAAACTGAAATATCACATGGTCCTAAGTATTCAGACCCTTTGCTGTGACACTCATATATTTAATTCAGGTGCTGTCCATTTCTTCTGATCATCCTTGAGATGGTTCTACACCTTCATTTGAGTCCAGCTGTGTTTGATTATACTGATTGGACTTGATTAGGAAAGCCACACACTTGTCTATATAAGACCTTACAGCTCACAGCGCATGTCAGAGCATATGAGAATCATGAGGTCAAAGGAACTGGCTGAAGAGATCAGCGACAGAATTGTGGCAAGGCACAGATCTGGCCAAGGTTACAAAAAAATTGCTGCTGCGCTTAAGGTTCCTAAGAGCACAGTGGCCTCCATAATCCTTAAATGGAAGACTTTGGGACGACCAGAACCCTTCCTAGAGCTGGCCGTCCGGCCAAACAGCTGTCGGGGGAGAAGAGCCTTGGGGAGAGAGGTAAAGAATAACCCAAAGATCACTGTGGCTGAGCTCCAGAGATGCAGTTGGGAGATGGTAGAAAGTTGTACAAGGTCAACCATCACTGAAGCCCTCCACCAGTCGGGGCTTTATGGCAGAGTGGCACGACGGAAGCCTCTCCTCAGTGCAAGACTCATGAAAGCCCGCATGCTAAACACCTGAAGCACTCCAAGATGGTGAGAAATAAGATTATCTGGTCTGATGAGACCAAGATAGAACTTTTTGCCCTTAATTCTAAGCGGTATGTGTAGAGAAAACCAGGCACTGCTCATCACCTGTCCAATACAGTCCCAACAGTGAAGCATGGTGGTGGCAGCATCATGCTGTGGGGTGTTTTTCAGCTGCTGGGACAGAACAACTGTTTGCAATCGAGGGAAAGATGAATGCGGCCAAGTACAGGGATATCCTGGACGTAAACCTTCTCCAGAGTGCTCAGGACCTCAGACTGGGCCGAAGGTTTACCTTCCAACAAGACAATGACCCTAAAAACACAGCTAAAATAACTAAGGAGTGGCTTCACAACAACTCCGTGACTGTTCTTGAATGGCCCAGCCAGAGCCCTGACTTAAACCCAATAGAGCATCTCTGGAGAGACCTAAAAATGGCTGTCCACCAACGTTTACCACCCAACCTGACAGAACTGGAGAGGATCTGCAAGGAGGAATGGCAGAGGATCCCCAAATCCAGGTGTGAAAAACTTGTTGCATCTTTCCCAAAAAGACTCATGGCTGTATTAGATCAAAAGGGTGCTTCTACTAAATACTAAGCAAAGGGTCTGAATACTTAGGACCATGTGATATTTCAACAATTGTCAACAATTCTGTGTTTTTCTTAATCTTAACTGATTTTAGCAAATGGCTGCAATATAACAGTGAAAAATTTAAGGGGGTCTGAATGCTTTCCGTCCCCACTGTATACTCAGCCATACTCGGCCATACTCATTCATGCTTAGCCATCCCCATCCATGGCTCATCCATCCCCATTCATGCTCAACCATGCCACTACAGTGCCTCACAAAAGTGTAATAAGTAGTCATATTAAATTTGAAACTTATGCCCCTAAAACACTTGACGGTGCTCCCTGCATGTTGGGCCTCTCTATATGGCCAGGCTGTGAAAGTCTCACATGTGGTATCGCCATACTCAGGAGTAAGAGAATCTATTTTGGGGTGTAATTTTTGGTATGTACATGCTATGTGTTAGAAATATTGTGTAAATGGACAACATTTTGTAAAAAAAAAAGTGTTTTCATTTTCTTTACACATTTTCCAAAAACTTGTAGAAAAAAATGACATGTTCAAACGACTCATCATGCCTCATAGATTATACGTTGGGTTGTTTTCTTTCCAAAATGGGGTCATTTTTGGGGTGTTTTAATTGTCCCGGTGCTCCAGGGCCTTCAAAAGTGTAAGAGGTAGTCAAGAAATTATATGTGTAACTTATGCTCCTAGAACGCCTGATGGCGCTCCCTGCATGTTGGGCCTCTGTATGTGGCCACGCTGTGTAAAAGTCTCACATGTGGTATCGCCATACTCGGGAGGAATAGTAGAATGTGGTTTGGGGTGTAATTTGTGGTATGCATATGCTGTCTGTGAGAAATAACCTGCTAATATAACAATTTTGTGAAAAAGAAAATCTTGATTTTGCAAAGAATTGTGGGAAAAAAATTACAACTTCAAAAAACTCACCATGCCTCTTACTAAATACCTTGAAATGTCTACTTTCCAAAAAGGGGTCATTTGGGGGGTATTTGTACTTTCCTGGCTTGTTAGGGTCTCGAGAAATGAGATGGTCCGTCAGTGCATCAGGTGTGATCAATTTTCAGAGATTGGCACCATAGCTTGTGAACTCTCTAACTTTCACAAAGACCAAATAATATACACCGATTTAGGTTGTTTTTACCAAAGATATGTAGCAGTATACATTTTGGCCAAAATATGAGGAAAAATTACTAATTTGCAAAATTTTATAACAAACTAACAAAAACTTTTTTTTTTTTTTACAGAATTTTTGGTCTTTCTTTTATAGCACAAAAAATAAAAAACCCTAACTTAATACCAGCTCTTGATGGATTTGCAGCCCTATCCGGCCTTATGATTAATCCTAAGAAATGCCTAGTGCTTAATATTTCACTCACAAACATGGAATTGATCCCGGCTAGGGCTGCACTCCCATTCACATGGGCAGTAAAATCAATCCCATATCTTGGAATTCATTTAACAGCATCTCATTCTGACTTATTCTCAACCAATTATCCTCCTGTATTAAGACAGATCACAAATCTAATAAAACAATGGTCGCAACTTCCTTTATCCTGGATAGGGAAGATTAATGCAATCAAAATGACTATTCTACCCAAATTGCTTTATCTATTCAGAGTCCTCCCTATTCCAATTCCTTCCTATTTTTTGAGAATAGTACAAAAAAAAGAGCAACTTCGTTTATATGGGGCTCTTCTAAACCACGTATACCTATACACACACTACATCTTCCCAAAAATAAAGGAGGCCTGGGATACCCTAATTTTACTAACTACTACAGAGCAGCACATTTGGCCAGTCTGTCCAAATACCATGCAAAACAGGAAATCCCATTATGGGTATTTATAGAGGCTTCAGAAAATGACCCTCTATTAATATCAAATTTATTATGGCTTGATCCTAAAGACCGCTTTAAAATTCATAATCCCATAACTAAACACTTCTTATCTCTCTGGGATAAACTAAAAACCAAATATCAGTTACAATCTCCACACAATCCTCTCCTTTCTTTTATCAGAAATCCGGTCTTTTATCCGGCATGGATCTACCCAAATTCTTTTAGAGCTTGGTCAACATCAGGCATTCAGACACTAAATGACTTCATAGCATCTAAATCATTCCTTTCATTCCCATCGCTTAGAGAAAAATATGATCTACCAAACTCTGAGATATTTAGATATCTCCAAATCAAAAATTTCTATACACCATTCCTAAAGGGGGATACACCATTATCCCAATTATCCATTTTTGAATCAATCTGTACAAAAGATCCATTTGCTAAAGGTACAATTTCATCACTTTATAATCAATTATATGGAGTTGCAAATCTTAATAGACCCTCTTACGTTCAGAGGTGGGAGGAGGACCTGGGACGAACTTTAGAAGACACGGACTGGTCTAACATATGGCTAACATCTAAGTCATCTTCACCCAACATCTTAGCACTGGAGACAAATTATAAAGTCCTAACTCGCTGGTACCTTGTACCCGCTAGAGTGGCAAAATATTCACCTAATACCTCAGCTCTTTGTTTTCGAGGATGCCCAGAAATAGGCACATATTTACACATATGGTGGACGTGCCCAGTAATCCAAACCTTCTGGAAGGAAGTCTTCGTGATTGCATCTAAAATATTTAAAAAAAATAATACAACCAGATCCATATTTAACTTTACTTAATCTAAAACCGGAATGGTTAACACTCTCTCAATTCAAACTTATGATCCAACTAATAACGGCTGCAAAACAAACAGTGGCCAAGGCATGGAAATCTCCTACATTGGTACTAGCAGAAACAATTCACAGAATGAATAATACAATGTCCCATGCTAAGATGGTAGCCATCGATCAAATTCCAAAATTTGAAAAACTTTGGCATCCTTGGATAAAACAGTTCCTGTCAAACTTCAATGACTCTGTCCTGTTGCCATGGTAACAGATTAAATGACTTACAGAGACACCCATTCTAAGGCTTCAAAGAGAACTAAAAAGAATAAACTGACGAGCGGGACAACCTTGTGGACCATACCTCTACCTTTCAACCCTTTTTCTTCTTTCTCTTTCCTTTTCTCCACCTTACGATTAAAGCTCATTATCAGAATTTATTTGACCTATATACACTCTACTTGTAAACAATATGTATAGTAGGTATAAATCATTTAAATACCTACAAAAGTAACTAAGGAAATGATATATATCTTTAATTTAGGTTTACGTGAACCCGATGTTTAATATTTGAAATTCCATGATATTTACCTATATAAACCCTACTGTAAAACAATGAGCTTACTTTATAGATCCTTGTAAACTTACTTTATGTATCTTTATAACATTGTATACTCAATAAACTTCTTTTGACAAGGAAAAAAGAAAAAAAAAAAAAACCCAGCGGTGATTAAATACCACCAAAGGAAAGATCCTATGTGTGTGAAAAAAAGACACAAATTTCATATAGGTACAGTGTTGCATGACTGAGTAATTGTCATTCAAAATGTGAGAGCACTGAAAGCTGAAAATAGGTCTGGTTAGGAAGGGGGTTTAAGTGCCCAGTGGGTAAGTGGTTAAACAACACTTTGTAAATGTCTGGGAACTGAGGAGACCAGTTGCTGGAGTTTTCGGAGACTAATGTCCCATTCTTGCCTGATACAGGATTTTAACTGCTCAACAGTCCTGGGTCTTCTTTGTCGTATTTTTCGTTTCAAGATGTGCCAAATATTTTCACTTGGTAAAAGGTCTGGATTGCAGGCAGGACTCTTCCACTATGAAGCCATGCTGTTGTCATAGATGCAGTATGCAGTTTAGCATTGTCCTACTGAAATATGCAAGGCCTTCCCTGTAAAAGACATTGTCTGGTTAGGAGCATATGCTGCTCCAAATCCTGGATATATCTTTCAGCACTGATGATGCCTTTCCAGATGTGCAAGCTGCCCATTCCATACGCACTAATACACCCCCATACCATCAGATGCAGGCTTTTAAAATGGGTGCTGATAACAAGCCAGGACATCCTTCTACTCTTTAGACCGGGGGACATGGTCGCCAAATAGATTGTAAAATTTTGATTTGTCTGATCACAGATTTCCCATTTGAAACAGACCATTTTAAATGGGTTTGGCCTTGAGAAGACAGCAGCGTTTCTAGATCATGTTCAGATATGGCTTCTTCCTTTCATCATAGAGCTTTTTTTGGATGGCATGCCTAACTCTGTTCAGACATGAATTTTTAAAGTATTTTTGAGCCCATGCAGTGGTCCATCACAGAATCATGCCCATTTTGATGCAGTGCCGTCTGAGGTCCCGAGAATCACAAGTAACCAATATTGCGTTTTGGTCTTGTCCCTTGTGCAGAGGGGTTTCTCCAGCTTCTATGAATCTTTTGAAGATATTTATGTACTGTAGATGATATATTTAAAGTTTTTGCAATTTTACGTAGAGGAACATTATTCTGAAATTAAAATATAAACTACAGGTGTTTCACCAGGCCTGCAGAAACACAACTCAGCGCCAGGCCACTATGCTGATCCCAAATACAGATAAGTGTAAACAGATACTAATGCGCATTCAAAAGTGCATATATATGAATAAACATCACTTTGCAGCTATGTAGAAACTCATAAACATTCATAAATGCATATATATGATTAGAATCCACTTTGCAGCTATGCAGAGAGGATACAAGGGAAAAAAAGAGCAGCCGTCTCAAACAAAATACATAAATAAACACTGTGTTACAAATGATCTAAAAATAGACTAAATTGTCACACTAGACAGGTCTAATGTTGAGCAGTTATCAGCTAAAACATGCGGCCAACAACACATGCAAAGGAAAATCCTGTAAAAGAAAGTCCCTTAGGAGAAAGTCCCTTGTAAAGGGCAGTGATGTAAAGTTCAGGGTGTAGTTCAAAAATATTAATCAGGTGATCATGAAAACATTCCTCAGCATGCACCTTCCACCGATCACTAGGAATTCCACCCGGTGCGACCACTCTCCCCCTAGGGGGTTAAACTCACCAGAATTGGGAAGTAATAGAGCATTCAGAATATTAATCTTTGCCAGCAACTTGTTAACATCACTCCTGAAAGGTCACGGATTTTCAGGGCTCATAATAAGTCATCAGCCACTGCTCCAGAGTGAAGGAAGGTGAAGTTGGAGCAGTGGCTGCTCTTCTCTTGATCGAAGAAGAATCACGTTCAAGAGAGGAGTGTTTTGACAGAACGCCAAACGTGCCTAAGCGCTAGGTGCATTTACCACTTCAGTGTTTTTTTGTTTTTTTTATTTCAGTGAGCAGAATAACCATTTTCCGACCACCCTATTGCAGTTTTTTACTGCTAAAGGGCAGCCACGCTGTGCAAAATCATGTATGTATACATGATCCTGCACTTCTGGATATCGGGCGCATGCCGCTGGCGGCTCGTTACCACCACACAGCGGGAGCTGATCAGCGGGTCCTGCGGGCCCGATGTCCGCCGTCATCCGCTGATCGTTCTGTACACAGGCAGAACAGCGAGGTTCTGTCAGTAAGGAAGGCATGGATCCTGTGTTACTTCAAAGCAGGGACACAGATTTGTGCCTTCCTCTAGTAAAAGCAGCCCCCCCACCACTACAGTAAAACACCAGCTAGGCATACAGATAACCCTTTGATCACCCCTGATGTTAACCCCTTCCCAGCCAGTGTCATTAGTTCAGTGACAGTGCATATTTTTAGCACCGGTCGCTAATAATGTCAGTGTCCATATTGTCTGCCGCAATATCGCAGCCCCGCTATATCACAGATTGCCACCATTACTAGTAAAAATAAATATATCCCCTATTTTGTAGACGCTATAACTTTTGCGCAAACTAATCAATATACACTTATTGGGATTTTTTCTTGCCAAAAATATGTAGCTCAATACATATTGGCCTAAATTGATGAAGAAATTTGATTTAAAAAAAAAAAAATAAAAAAAATAATTGGATATGTTTTATAGCAGAAAGTAAAAAATATGGTTTTGGTTTTTCAAAATTGTCATTTTTATTTTTTGCACTATAAATAAAAAGAACTGCAGAGGTGATCAAATACCACTAAAAGGAAGGTCTATTTGTGGGGAAAGAAAAGGACATTCATTGTATTTGGGTACAGCGTCACACGACCGCACAATTGTCAGTTAAAGTAATGCAACGCCATATCACAAAAAATGACCTGGTCAGGAAGGGGGGGGGAGATCTTTTAGGGCTGAAATGGTTAAATTAAAAATTCTGTAAAAGATGGGTTCCTCAGGTTGGGACATTAAACGGGCCATAAACAGTTTTGTAGAAAAAGTATATAAATTTATTGCACATTGATGCCAATCACAACATATAGAAATGGGAATAAAAGCAACAAACGCATATATTGGCAACCGAAGTGGAAAAGCCCAGAACTTGTCGGACAGACAGGACGTTCAACGCGTTTTGAAAAAACTAAATGCAGATCTTCAGGGACAAACGGTTTGTGGGTCCCAATTCTGTAGCTTATATCTATGATAACAAAATACATATCAGAGGTATATATGGACGTACAATATGCATAAAAACCGTATACATACATTTTAAAGCTAAATCAATAAAAACACAGCTGAGCATACTGACCCCAAATGTTAATGTTCCACCCATACAGAAAGAAATCATAGCTCAAAAATGAAAAGAAAGCTATGTCCGTCAGAGCAGCGCACAGGCATCAGACCAGGGAGATGAAGAAAGCCAATAATCCACATCGGACGAAGTAGTCCCACTACACAGTTTATGGTTTGTCTCTATAAATAGATAGATCAACCAATTAGTTTGGATAGAGTATCCAGAACTATTTGTACACAAAGTAATGTTCATAAACAATACACGAACAGACGCTAGAGATCCAACAACCACAATGGACCGTGAATTTAGAGGAGAAATATAATACTTCTTCCCCCCCCTAAACATGCATTTGGTTGATAGAGCGTGGAGTCCGGGTCTTGGATCCAACCGTCCAGATCAACATAGGTTAAAAATGGGTATACAAGTCAACCTGATAGCTGGACGGGCCTTATTGATCTAGAAAATAGCCACAGAGGAAGATTGTTGGCTAGATATATTGTGCCAGATGGTGCCATTACAAGTTGAATAAATTAAAATGGCAAGCCAAGTCACCTAAACCTCACAATGAGCCTACCTTATGACTGGGATGGAATAGTGTGGCTGTTTGTGTCTGCCAGGTGGAACGGGCTAACTGAAGGGACAGATAGATAGATCGATCTAGAGATATATATATATAGATAGATAGATAGATATATAGATATATAGATATATAGATATATAGATATATAGATATATAGATATATAGATATATAGATATATAGATATATAGATATATAGATATATAGATATATATAGAGAGATCTAGATATATATCTATCATATCTCTCTCTATCTCTCTCTCTCTATATCTATATCTATATATATATATATATATATAGATATATATAGATATAGATATAGATAGATATATATAGATATATATAGAGATATAGATATATATAGAGATATAGATATATATAGAGATATAGATATATATAGAGATATAGATATATATAGAGATATAGATATATATAGAGATATAGATATATATAGATATATAGAGATATAGATATATATAGAGATATAGATATATATAGAGATATAGATATATAGATAGAGATATAGATCATATATATAGATATAGATATAGATCATATATATATAGATCTATTTTATATATATATATATATATATATATATCTCTATATATATATATCTCTATATCTCTATCTCTCTCTATCTCTCTCTATCTCTATCTCTCTCTATCTCTCTCTATCTCTCTCTATCTCTCTCTATCTCTCTCTATCTCTCTCTATCTCTCTCTATCTCTCTCTATCTCTCTCTATCTCTCTCTATCTCTCTCTATCTCTCTCTATCTCTCTCTATCTCTCTCTATCTCTCTCTATCTCTCTCTATATATCTCTAAATATCTCTATATATCTCTAAATATCTCTATAATATCTCAATAGTGGTAAAAGGTAATGAATAATTGCAGACACGTGGGCCATTATTATCTGACCACTTAGCGTCTGCACTACTCAGACCAGACACTCTCGGTGTGCCTTGTATGTAGATTAGCACACTCTGAACGGCGCCTCGCCCTGACGTCATCAAATGGTGCCAGATCGCATGCTAAATCGTCAGCTAGGAAAAGGACTATAATTTGTATACACGGGGCGCTATAGCAACCGGAGGGCGTGGAAACGTGATGTGATTACATGGTGCTGTGCAGTACGACAGTGCAACGTCACATGTCTTCCGCTGTTGAATACGCTGGTAATGTGCGTCTTGGAAGGCTCCATATCCACCAATGGAGCCAGACGTGTTGTCATGACATGGCGTCACGCCGTGTTACCGGGCAGCGCCGTGACATGGCCACCAAGTGAGCTGGCAATCTGTGCATCTGTATGGGTGGAACATTAACATTTGGGGTCAGTATGCTCAGCTGTGTTTTTATTGTATTAGCTTTAAAATGTATGTATATGTTTTTATGCATATTGTGCGTCCATATATACCTCTGATATGTATTTTTTTATTTTAGATATAAGCTACAGATTTGTAACCCGCAAGCCCTTTGACCCTGAAGAAGATCTGCATTTTGTTTTTTCGAAAGCGTTGGATGTTCTGTACTGGCCTTTCTCCGCAGATGTTTGCATTTCTGTTCCCAATATATGCGTTTGTTGCTTTTGTTCCCATTTCTATGTTGTGATTGTCATCAATGTGCAATACATTTTATAGACTTTTTCTACAAAACTGTTTGTGGCCCGTTTAAAGTCCCAACCTGAGGAACCTATTGTTTACTCTATGTATCAGGGATGTGGTTCACAATCAGTTCAGTCAAGTAGTTGCGGCAAAGGGCTTATATCAATTAAAAATGCTGGTCAATGATCTACATAAATGCCCAAACTCCAAACACTGGTTTGAAAAAATGCAGCTTAGGTGAGTTTAGAACTCTGCTTTTCTCCTGTCAGGAGAAACTGGGTTTAAAATAAAGCGGTGTGCATGGAGCCTTACTTTGCCAGCTTTATGTTGCCCTGCCCTAACTTTTTTGAGATGTGTTGCTGCCATCAATTTCAAATCTCCCTAATATTTTTCTTACAATGATACATTTTCTCAGTTTAAACATTGGATATGTTTTATACTTTCTATTGTGAATAAAATATTGGTTTCATTAAAGGTTAACTCCACTTTTGTGAAGGAAAGAAATGGCAAAGAAAAAATAATATAGCGCATACAATTGTGACACGTCATATTGTAATTGAATGTTATTAAAAATTACCTTTCCTTTTCAATCTGCAGCTCTGTAATTTTCTGAAAATGCAATGGAATATGACTACCTGCAGGTGTTCTGTACACAGAATGTGTACAGAACGGCCCTCAGAAACAGCATTTTCTGTTTCTCAATTTTCCTAGAAGTCTGCCCTAAGATACAAGTCAAATTTCAAGCATCCCCTGCAACAAAAATTGAATTTTTGCTGTGATCCTTCCAAAAGGAAATAACTTATAAGGGGATGCAGGCCCAGCAGCTTTCCGCAGAGTCCTGCAGGTGCACAGCTGATTGATAATTCTGAAACCACTCCCATTAGAATCACTTTACCACATGGATACAGACAAACACACAGGCATTCCTTTAGAATAACAAAAGGTAGGAATCTGCAACAAAGTTTGTTAAAATCCTTGTAATGTACATAGGGGAATGTTGTGGTTTTTTTTTTATCAACAAAAGTGGAGTTACGCTTTAAATTTGCAAATCATTGCATTCTGTTTTATGTAGATTTAACAGTGTCCCAACTTTTTTGGAATTGGTGCTGTTTTTTAATTTTTTTTTTATTTTTTTTTAATAAACTTGGAAGTCTGGCCTTGCAAGAGCTGTGTTCTGGTTGCCCATTAACTCCTGAAGGGTATAAACCTTGATTGGCATTATTTGCATGAGGTCCATCTTCAGTGAGTCTGTTCACTGAGGGGAAAGTAGAGTTTAAACACAAGGGGGAGGTGGGGTGTCTATTAAAGCATAGCTATTCCGGAAAAATCTGCATGTGCTGTATATTTGTTCTGTGTGGATTTGGCAAAATAATAGGATAGTTTATCTTCTGAAAGAATGTGTTATTATGGGCCGTAGTAAAATACCTACAAGATGGAGCAGGGGAGTATAAAAAATAGTCATCTTTGTAGAGATACAATGTAACAATTCTGGAGAACCCATTGGTCACATTAATTTGCTAATCATGGCCTGATCTAGGAGGGTGATGGGATGCCCCCCCCCCCCCCCCCAAAACTTCCCACTCACAATCCCCCTACACACTTACCACTGTGCCTGACCGTCTCCCATCCCTGCGTTGTACATACACAGGGATGGGCACAGGCAGCAAGATCCTCCTTCCCACTCGGCTTTTCCCCACACAACAAGAAGTGCAATTTCTCTTTCTCACAGCTTTGATCTTCACTGTTTGTAGCTGGTTACTACAGCTGCACTGCCATTCGGATCAGGGAATTTCACAGGTCAGAAGTGCAACATAGTCACCAACTACACACATTGCAGATCGTAGCTGTGGGAAAGAGAATCAGATTTCAGCTATGTGTTGTGTGGGGCAGAGCTGAGGTGGAGATCTTGCTACCTGTGCTCGGCCTGTGTATGTACAATGCAGGAATATGGTCTATGCTGAGTGCCCTGCCAGCAGTCACCCCTGTTCTCTATCCTTTCAGCAGTCACCCCTGTTCTCTATCCTTTCAGAAAAGTATACCTGAGGTACTACTATTGGAATCATTTGGAAGATGTTGATCATTCTGGGTAAAATATTCATTTTCAAGGCATTAATTCTACCTATCCATGAGAGGTTTATATCCAGTTTTTTAAATGTTCCTTAATCTTATTAAGTGCTAGTATATAATTAGCCTTAAACATAGTCTCCAAAGATGCCGTCAACTTTATTCCCAGATACCCCAATCCCTCCTTACACCATACGATGGGGAAATTTCGGTTAAATTGCCAATTGTTCCTCCTTTTGAATATTAATGTTCACAATCTCCGATTTGGACATATTTATTTTAAAATTGGACAATTTTCCATATCTACTCGGCTCCTCACTATAGTTGGGATTGTTATCCTAGGGTTGGACACGTAAAAAAAAAGCAAATCATCCGCATAAGCAGCTATCCTGTTGTCCCGTTCCCCCACTCTCACCCCTCTGATGTCTGGATTTTTACGGATTGCTGCTAACCGGTTCCAATGCTATTACAAACAGCATTGGAGAGAGGGGGCACCCCTGCCTTGTCCCGTTGAATAGTTTGAGGGATGAGGGTAAATTCCTCTTTATTCTAATTTTAGCTGTTGGGTGATGATATCCATTTCATCATCTTAACTCCTAAACCTAAGTATCTTAGTGTCCCAAACATAAACCCCCAGTCGACCCCGTCCAACGCTTTTTCAGCATCTATCGACAGGGGGTCTCCCCCCTTTGTACTTGAATCAAAAACATCGACTTAAGGCAGTTATCCCTTCCCTCTCCCCATTTCACAAATCCTACCTGGTCATTATGTATCCAGCTCGGAAGTAGCGGTTTTAATCTCTCTGCGATTATTTTAGCAAAAATCTTTATATCCATATTTAACAGAGATATTGGCCTATAACCAATGAGAGTTATATAGGCCAATAGTGATTCCTCCCGCAAAGTCTCTCCTTCTGCCAGAGTATTCAAATTATTCACATAGTTTAGGAATTTTTGGAATCTTTTATAGTGCAGGATAGAGTACCCGCTGGGGCCCGGCCCCTTTCCCAGGGCCATACTTTTTATGGCACTTGCCACCTCCTCCTGGGTAATCGGGGCTTCCAGTTATTCAAGCTCCTCAGGCACCATGGGAAGGTCTAGGCCTCACAGGTACTCCTGGACTTCTACATCATGTTTTTCAGTATCATCCCCTCTCTGATTCACCTTTTATATAGCCTACTATAGTATGCATGGAACACCTTTGCTATTTCAGGAGGCAAATATACCATCTCCCCCATATAATTTTTAATTTTTTGGATAAAAGATGAGCTTTTTTCTCCTTTACTGCTCTGGCCAGCCATTTCCCGGGTTTATTACCCCATTGATACCTTTCTTTATTTACTATATGAAAAGCATGTTTTTTATCCTGTTCTAACAATTGTGCTAATTCCTCTCTTTTTACTATTCTTGTCTCTCTGGAAATACCTTGGTCTTGTTACTTGTTCCAAGTCATAAATCTCTCTATATAAGGTTCTAAGTTCCTCTCCCCTCTCTCTCTTCTTCCCAACTCCAACACCTATCAGTATTCCCCTTATGAAGGCCTTATGTGCTTCTCATAAAGTTGACCGGGGTATTTCTGGTGTATCATTAGTCACAAAGAAATTCTCCAGTTCTTGCTCAATTTTCTTATTTATCACATGATCCTGAATAAGAGAATTATTTAATCTCCAATTCCTTCCCCCTTAAAGTCTTGTGATATTTCTAACTGCATCACTACTGGGGCATGATCAGAGAGAGTTATTGCTTTAATCTCCACATTTTTAAGCGACGGTAATAGTTGATGTTCTGTGAGGACATAATCAATCCTTGAAAATGACCCATGGACTGGGGAGTAAAAGGTATAGTCCCTTTTTCCCTGGGTGCCTGACCCTCCATACATCTACCGACTGACATTCCAGTAACCTTCTGGGTTTTGTCTTTCAGGTGTATAGCGAGAGGGGCCACTGTAATGTCTACCCGAGGGTCTATACTCAAGTTTAAATCCCCTGCTATTATAGGTTTACCTTCCTTAAATACCTCCAAGTTTTTTCAAGACCTTCCTTAAGAATTTATCTGGTTCCTTACTTGGGGAATAGATGTTTGCCAATGTGCATTCCATGTTGAACAGTCTCCCTTTAATAAAAAGGAACATACCCTCAGGGTCTGCCTGCTGCTCCTTTTAGTATGAATACTGTAGACCTGTCAAAGCCTATGGCCACCCCCCCCGTGAATGACTAGATGTTGAGTCGCCATAAAACCATACCGGGAACAGATGTGGTTTCAGTCTACACCCAGAGGCTTGTGCAATTAGTGTTTCTTGGAGACAAGCCACATTCCCAATAAAATGCAACATTTTGTTTACCTTATATCCTTTACTTGGGGTATTCAGCCCCCTTACATTATAAGTGACTATATTTATTGTAGCCATGGTTCATTATAAGGAGCACCTGGCAGGCCGAAGGATTTACAGAGAAGGAGGGAGAGGATAAAGAAGCCCCCCCCCCACCCCCCTTAACATATATGTTTAATGCATTGGTCCGACGGCATCTATCCAGATATTGTCCGGTTCCCATACCACCTGGGGGGGGGGCGATTACTCCTGATCTTGCTGGCCCTCTACTGAACCTCCGCCCCTCCACCCCTACATCTATTTGTTACATTTTTTTTTTTCCATCAAAAGTAAGTTTTTATTGAGTAAAGTAAAGCAGAAAAAAAAAGTTTTGTGTACATAGTAATCCCAGAGGATAACAATACAGTTCTCAACATGCACAAATAAGTTTACATACAACATTATATCCCATGTCTAGTCTCTTTCTTGTTTTTCCCATGGTACATATATGCAAGACAATTATTCCAGTTTAGCTTGTGTTGGTCAGTCTTCATTAAGAGGGCTTCTCTTGTGTGATGTGGGTGAGAGCCGTTGACCAGTTCATCCCCATAACCTGCATGTTCTCACGTACAGGTGTCAGATGACTGAGTCCACTTATCCCAAATTTGGTCGTATTTGAGAGGGCAACCTCTGTGTAAGTACACCAATTTTTTGTAGGGTAGTGTGTTGTTGACTTCCGCTAACCAGTGTGAGAGCTCTGGAGGGTTAGGCCTCATCCAAACTCTGGCAATAACTTTACGTGCCGAGAAAAGTGTTTCGTGAACAAATATTTTTTTGAGTTTATTTATCTCTGGGTCTGGTAGAATTCCCAGTAGACAGAGTTTGGGTTGCAGTGTTACAGGGGAGCCCATGGTGTCATGTAGGAAGCGCACTACCTGCGCCCAGTACGCTTGGATTCGGGGGCACTGCCATAATAAATGAAGAAAAGTACCTGTGGCTTGATTGCACATTGGGCACATTGTTGTTTGGTTACTCTTGTATTTTGCTAGCTTGAGTGGCGTGAGGTATGCTCTATGTATCAGGAAGGTTTGAGTCAGACGGTCAGATAGCTTAGGAGACACTAATTTACATGCATCTAAGGCGTCGCTCCACTCATCATCTGCTATTGTGCCAACTTCTCCCTCCCACCTTGATTTTAGGGCGTAGGCTGATGTGGTAGCCTGCGGCAGCGTCAGCATCTGGTAAAACTGAGAGATTAGTTTTTTTGGGTCTGGGCATTTCAGTGCCTTCATTAGTGGGTTGTTCATCAAGTTAGTTTCCCCCTGCGGGAACTGTGTATGAAAGGCATGGCGCAGTTGAATGTACCTGAAAAGCATTTGATTTGGTAATGCAAATTCTGTTTTCAGTCTTTCAAAAGTTTTTAGCCTGCCGTTGTGAATAATATGTGATATGTAAAAGATCGCTCTAGAACTCCACACCTCATTATCTGGTATTATGTTAAATTCTGGAAGGTTTATATTATGCCATAGGGGGGTGAATTCATTGATTGCTGACAGTTGGAGTTTGTCCATGGCTAGGTTCCATATCTTAGTATAGTGGTATAGCAGTGTTTTTCCTTTAGCATTTTTATCTTCTCTAGTGGTTCCCCCTGCTATCACGACTAGAGGGTCTTGTGTTGGGTGAGACCACTTGGGGCACAGGAGATGTATGAATCTTTCACTATCTGTTTTGTCTATATGAAAGATTTGGGACAGCTGCGCTGCTATATAGTAAGCATTGAGGTCAGGTAGGGCCATTCCCGCTAAGTCTGTGGGATTTTTGAGTTTTTGCCAGGCGATTTTACAGTGCCTTGCGAAAGTATTCGGCCCCCTTGAACTTTTCAACCTTTTGCCACATTTCAGGCTTCAAACATAAAGATATAAAATTTTTATTTTTTGTGAAGAATCACCAACAAGTGGGACACAATTGTGAAGTGGAACGAAATCTATTGGATTGTTGAAACTTTTTTAACTAATAAAAAAATGAAAAGTGGGGCGTGCAAAATTATTCGGCCCCCTTGCGTTAATACTTTGTAGAGACACCTTTTGCTGCGATTACAGCTGCAAGTCGCTTGGGGTATGTCTCTATCAGTTTTGCACATCGAGAGACTGAAATTCTTGCCCATTCTTCCTTGCAAAACATCTCAAGCTCAGTGAGGTTGGATGGAGAGCGTTTGTGAACAGCAGTTTTCAGCTCTTTCCACAGATTCTCGATTGGATTCAGGTCTGGACTTTGACTTGGCCATTCTAACACCTGGATACGTTTATTTGTGAACCATTCCTTTGTAGATTTTGCTGTATGTTTGGGATCATTGTCTTGTTGGAAGATAAATCTCCGTCCCAGTTTCAAGTCTTTTGCAAACTCCAACAGGTTTTCATCCAGAATGGTCCTGTATTTGGCTGCATCCATCTTCCGCTCAATTTTAACCATCTTCCCTGTCCCTGCTGAAGAAAAGCAGGCCCAAACCATGATGCTGCCACCACCATGTTTGACAGTGGGGATGGTGTGTTGAGTGTGATGAGCTGTGTTGCTTTTATGCCAAACATATCGTTTTGCATTGTGGCCAAAAAGTTCGATTTTGGTTTTATCGGACCAGAGCACCTTCTTCCACATGTTTGGTGTGTCTCCCAGGTGGCTTGTGGCAAACTTTAGACGAGACTTTTTATGGATATCTTTGAGAAATGGCTTTCTTCTTGCCACTCTTCCATAAAGGCCAGATTTGTGCAGTGTACGACTGATTGTTGTCCTATGGACAGACTCTCCCACCTCAGCTGTAGTTCTCTGCAGTTCATCCAGAGTGTTTATGGGCCTCTTGGCTGCATCTCTGATCAGTCTTCTCCTTGTCTGAGCTGAAAGTTTAGAGGGACAGCCAGGTCTTGGTAGATTTGCAGTGGTCTGATACTCCTTCCATTTCAAAATGATCGCTTGCACAGTGCTCCTTGGGATGTTCAAAGCTTGGGAAATCTTTTTGTATCCAAATCCGGCTTTAAACTTCTCCACAACAGTATTACGGACCTGCCTGGTGTGTTCCTTGGTCTTCATGATGCTCTCTGCGCTTTCAACAGAACCTTGAGACTATCACAGAGCAGGTGCATTTATACAGAGACTTGATTACACACAGGTGGATTCTATTTATCACCATCAGTCATTTAGGACCACATAGGATCATTCAGAGATCCTCGCTGAACTTCTGGAGTGAGTTTTCTGCACTGAAAGTAAAGGGGCCGAATAATTTTGCACGCACCACTTTTCAGTTTTTTTATTTGCTAAAAAAGTTTAAAATATCCAATAGATTTCGTTCCACTTCACAATTGTGTCCCACTTGTTGGTGATCCTTCACAAAAAATTAAAATTTTATATCTATGTTTGAAGCCTGAAATGTGGCAAAAGGTTGAAAAGTTCAAGGGGGCCGAATACTTTTGCAAGGCACTGTATGTCTATTGTTTCCCCAAATGAATGGTTTCAGTATGACTTCCATTAGTTTAAAATGCCTAAGCACCAGGTATATTGGCGAGTGCCAAGTCATGTATAATACTTTGGATAGGAGGACCATCTTAACCAGGTTTATTCGCCCCGTTACTCCCAGCGGGAGACGAGCCCATACCTGTGTCTTGTGTTTAAGCATCGCAAACAACGGAGTTATGTTGAGTGTTTCATAGTCAGCTGGGTCTCTCGTAGTCCTTACACCCAGGTACTTGATGGTATCAACTCTCTGTAGGGGCAGCAGTGCTCTGTCTTTAGGTTGTGGGAAACTGTCAAGGGGTAATATTTGAGATTTGTCCCAATTTATCCTGAGGCCAGAAAATGTACCGAACTGTTCTATTAGGTCAAGTGTGAGAGGCAGAGAGTTCTCGGAGTCGTCTAGGTATAATAGGGTGTCGTCCGCATAAGTACTGATTTTTTTCAATCACGTCCCCCCTGCGGAGTCCCTTTATTTCCGGGTGTGCCCGGATGGCGACGGCAAGGGGCTCAGCCGCCAGAGCGTACAGCAACGGCGACAGAGGGCACCCCTGCCGCGTACTTATTTGTTACATTTTACTCCGTTATTACCTGCACCCTAGTGTTTTATTACACCTTTCTCTGGATGACTACTTCATTCATTACATACTACCTCCTCTGCCTCTACCTCCCCCTCCTCCCTCCCCCTCTTCTGTCATTGTGGGTCCATTGCATATTACTTAGCGCTAATGTTGTCCCACTTCTCTCTTCTCATCTGGGAAGGGGGGTTTAAGATTCTGTTTACTACAGAAGTCCAACAGATCTTCAGGGAATCTAGTACTGCATTTCGACCATCCTTTTTACCTTTAAGAAACGCTGGAAATCCCCACTGATATGGCACATTCAATGTCCGCATCTGTTCTGTGAGAGGCTTAAGAAGTCTTCTTCTTGCAAGAGTCTCCACTGATAAATCTGAAAAATAGGATTTTTTTATAACCGCTTACCTGTAAAATCCTTTTCTTTCGATGGACATCATGGGACACAGAGCCACAGTAATTACTGATGGGTTATATAGGTATTGGACACTGGTCACACCCTAATCAGAAAGTTCAACCCCCTATATAATCCCTCCCCTTCCAGGGATACCTCAGTTTTGTAGCAAAGCAATATAAGTGTATTAGAAGAGGGGCGGGACCTCTGTGTCCCATGATGTCCATCGAAAGAAAAGGATTTTAAAGGTAAGCTGTTTGTAATAAAGGAGAGCTGGTTGGACTATATTTAGGGAAATAACTCAGACCGTTTTTCCATCCCTGATTATGGTATGACTTGTATAGAGATAGAGAGGAGGGGGGGGAGAGGGGGGAAAAGGAGAGAATGGGCAGTCCTCCTCCTCAAAAATATGGGACTTTAAAGGAAAAAACCTGAGTTGCGTAGGTGAGAATCACACAAACTTAATAAAATTAACAATGTTTATTGAAATATAATAAAAAATATTATCGTCAATACATATAAACATCCAGTAGTTGAATCCAGAATTCGTGCGTGACTAAAGCCGACATGTTTCGCAAAAGAAATTTCGCTTCATCAGGGCTAGACACGATGCAATTGATTCATTTACACTGTGTAAATAATAGACAGTCTTAGATTGTACAATGGTTATACACAACATCAGATCCTAACGAACATTAATTATTTTAGATTATAGCTCACCTACTATGACAATTTCAAGAAATAAGACTAAAACCGCCATTCATTGGACACCAGCCGCTGAACCAACCAATACGGACTGTCTCTGGGTGCCAGATCCCAGACAAACAATACCAGTAGGAGGCCTGGACCACACATTCAGGGCACTATATGCTGATAACCCATGCTGAAATAAAGACGGGAAACCCATGAATCATACTAGTAAGGATCAATTGTAAAAAATGCTAGTGACCATGAATGGTCAGACACAAAAGGAAATTTCATATGACGCCCATTGGAGTATATTGTACATAAGGTATATTGAACTATTTCAAAAAGGTCTACTGGGGATATAATTGTTTAACTGCAGGGGAACAGGAATTTCAGTATCCTGTGCCTATAATGCTGACAATGCAGGGACCACTGAAATTCCTGTTCCCCTGCAGTTAAACAATTATATCCCCAGTAGACCTTTTTGAAATAGTTCAATATACCTTATGTACAATATACTCCAATGGGCGTCATATGAAATTTCCTTTTGTGTCTGACCATTCATGGTCACTAGCATTTTTTACAATTGATCCTTACTAGTATGATTCATGGGTTTCCCGTCTTTATTTCAGCACGGGTTATCAGCATATAGTGCCCTGAATGTGGTTCAGGCCTCCTACTGGTATTGTTTGTCTTGGATCTGGAACCCAGAGACAGTCCGTATTGGTTGGTTCAGCGGCTGGTGTCCAATGAATGGCGGTTTTAGTCTTATTTCTTGAAATTGTCATAGTAGGTGAGCTATAATCTAAAATAATTAATGTTCGTTAGGATCTGATGTTGTGTATAACCATTGTACAATCTAAGACTGTCTATTATTTACACGGTGTAAATGAATCAATTGCATCGTGTCTAGCCCTGATGAAGCAAAATTTCTTTTGCGAAACATGTCGGCTTTAGTCACGCACGAATTCTGGATTCAACTACTGGATGTTTATATGTTTGTATATGTATTGACGATAATATTTTTTATTATATTTCAATAAACATTGTTAATTTTATTAAGTTTGTGTGATTCTCACCTACGCAACTCCAGGTTTTTTACTTTAAAGTCCCATATTTTTGAGGAGGAGGACTGCCCATTCTCTCCTTTTCCCCCCTCTCCCCCCCCCCCCCTCCTCCTCTCTATCTCTATACAAGTCATACAGGTAAGCTGTTATAAAAAAATCCTATTTTCTTTCTCGGACATCACGGGACACAGAGCCACAGTAATTACTGATGGGATGTCCCAAAGCAATGCCAACTGAGGGGGGGGATCACAACCCAGTAGGGTGCTATCAGACCTGAGGACCCTGTACCGCTGTCTGCAGCACACTACGCCCAAAGGCGATATCCTCATGCCTTCTCACATCCACCTGATAGAATCTGGTGAATGTATGTACTGAAGACCAGGTTGCGGCCTTGCAGATCTGAGCCATAGAGGCCTGGTGATGCACTGCCCAAGAAGCACCAATCGCCCTTGTGGAATGTGCCTTGATCTGAAACGGAGGAACCTTCCGTTTCAAACCGTAAGCTTGAATAATCAATTGTCGAATCCATTTAGAAATGGTAGCTTTTGACGCTGCCGGTCCTCTACTGGGACCCTCTGGCAGCACGTACAAGACATCCGTCTTGCGAATCTGAGCAGTTGCTTCCAGATAGGTCTTGACTGCTCTTACTACATCCAAAGAATGTAGTGACCTGTCTTCCGAAGAACAGGGATCTGGAAAAAAGGAAGGTAGAAAAATGTCTTGGTTTAGATCAGGGGTCCTCAAACTTTTTAGACAGGGGGCCAGTTCACGGTCCCTCAGACTGTTGGGGGGCCGCACTATAGTTTAAAAAAAAATATGAACTAATTCCTATGCACACATCTTTTTTGTAGTGCAAAAGAATAAAAGAATGAATAATAAATAATATATATAGGAAATGGACAGGGGGACAGAGGGATGGACAGAGGGGTGGACAGGGGGACAGAGGGGTGGACAGAGGGGTGGACAGGGGGACAGAGGGGTGGACAGGGGGACAGAGGGGTGGACAGGGGGACAGAGGGGTGGACAGGGGGACAGAGGGGTGGACAGGGGGACAGAGGGGTGGACAGGGGGACAGTGGGGTGGACAGTGGGACAGTGGGGTGGACAGGGGGACAGTGGGGTGGACAGGGGGACAGTGGGGTGGACAGAGGGGGGACAGGGGGACAGTGGGGTGGACAGGGGGGTGGACAGGGGGACAGTGGGGTGGACAGAGGGGGGACAGTGGGGTGGACAGAGGGGGGACAGTGGGGTGGACAGAGGGGGGACAGTGGGGTGGACAGGGGGACAGAGGGGTGGACAGGGGGACAGAGGGGTGGACAGGGGGACAGAGGGGGGGACAGGGGGACAGAGGGGGGGACAGAGGGGGGGACAGAGGGGTGGACAGGGGGACAGAGGGGTGGACAGGGGGACAGTGGGGTGGACAGGGGGACAGTGGGGTGGACAGGGGGACAGTGGGGGGGACAGGGGGACAGTGGGGGGGACAGGGGGGTGGACAGGGGACAGTGGGGGGGACAGTGGGGTGGACAGGGGGACAGTGGGGGGGGGACAGTGGGGTGGACAGGGGGACAGTGGGGTGGACAGGGGGACAGTGGGGGGGACAGTGGGGTGGACAGGGGGACAGTGGGGGGGACAGTGGGGTGGACAGGGGGACAGTGGGGTGGACAGGGGGACAGAGGGGTGGACAGGGGGACAGAGGGGTGGACAGGGGGACAGAGGGGGGGACAGTGGGGGGGACAGTGGGGGGGACAGTGGGGTGGACAGGGGGACAGAGGGGTGGACAGGGGGACAGTGGGGGGGACAGTGGGGGGGACAGGGGGACAGAGGGGTGGACAGGGGGACAGTGGGGTGGGGTGGACAGTGGGGGGGACAGTGGGGTGGACAGGGGGACAGTGGGGTGGACAGGGGGACAGTGGGGGGGGGCAGTGGGGGGGGGGACAGTGGGGTGGACAGGGGGACAGTGGGGTGGACAGTGGGGGGGGGGGACAGTGGGGTGGACAGGGGGACAGTGGGGGGGGGGGACAGTGGGGTGGACAGGGGGACAGGGGGACAGTGGGGGGGACAGTGGGGTGGACAGGGGGACAGTGGGGGGGACAGTGGGTGGACAGGGGGACAGTGGGGGGGACAGTGGGGTGGACAGGGGGACAGTGGGGTGGACAGGGGGACAGTGGGGTGGACAGGGGGACAGAGGGGTGGACAGTGGGGTGACAGAGGGGTGGACAGAGGGGTGGACAGGGGGACAGAGGGGTGGACAGAGGGGGACAGTGGGGTGGACAGAGGGGGGACAGTGGGGTGGACAGAGGGGTGGACAGGGGGACAGAGGGGTGGACAGGGGGACAGTGGGGGGGACAGTGGGGTGGACAGGGGGACAGTGGGACAGTGGGGGGGGACAGTGGGGTGGGCAGGGGGACAGAGGGGTGGACAGGGGGACAGTGGGGTGGACAGGGGGACAGTGGGACAGTGGGGGGGGACAGTGGGACAGTGGGGGGGGACAGTGGGGTGGGCAGGGGGACAGAGGGGTGGACAGGGGAGGACAGGGGGTGGACAGGGGGGTGGACAGGGGGACAGGGGGTGGACAGGGGGACAGAGGGACAGGGGGTGGACAGGGGGACAGGGGGGTGGACAGGGGGACAGAGGGGTGGACAGGGGGACAGAGGGGTGGGCAGGGGGACAGTGGGGTGGACAGTGGGACAGTGGGGTGGACAGGGGGACAGTGGGGTGGACAGGGGGACAGTGGGACAGTGGGGGGGGACAGTGGGACAGTGGGGGGGGACAGTGGGGTGGGCAGGGGGACAGAGGGGTGGACAGGGGGACAGAGGGGTGGACAGGGGGACAGACAGGGGGACAGGGGGGTGGACAGGGGGACAGAGGGGTGGACAGGGGGACAGAGGGGTGGACAGGGGGACAGTGGGGTGGACAGGGGGACAGTGGGACAGTGGGGGGGGACAGTGGGGTGGGCAGGGGGACAGAGGGGTGGACAGGGGGACAGGGGGTGGACAGGGGGGTGGACAGGGGGACAGGGGGGTGGACAGGGGGACAGAGGGACAGGGGGGGGGACAGGGGGGTGGACAGGGGGACAGAGGGGTGGACAGGGGGACAGAGGGGTGGACAGGGGGACAGAGGGGTGGGCAGGGGGACAGTGGGGTGGACAGTGGGGTGGACGGGGGACAGTGGGGTGGACGGGGGGACAGTGGGTGGACGGGGGGACAGTGGGGTGGGCGGGGGGGACAGAGGGGTGACAGGGGGACAGAGGGGTGGACAGGGGGACAGAGGGGGGCAGAGGGGGGACAGTGGGGTGGACAGAGGGGGGACAGTGGGGTGGACAGAGGGGTGGGACAGGGGGACAGAGGGGTGGACAGGGGGACAGTGGGGGGACAGTGGGGTGGACAGGGGGACAGTGGGACAGTGGGGGGGACAGTGGGGTGGGCAGGGGACAGAGGGGTGGACAGGGGGGACAGTGGGTGGACAGGGGGACAGTGGGACAGTGGGGGGGATGGACAGTGGGGGGGGACAGTGGGGGTGGGCAGGGGGACAGAGGGGTGGACAGGGGGAGGACAGGGGGGTGGACAGGGGGGTGGACAGGGGGACAGGGGGGTGGACAGGGGGACAGAGACAGGGGGGGTGGACAGGGGGACAGGGGGGTGGACAGGGGGACAGAGGGGTGGACAGGGGGACAGAGGGGTGGGCAGGGGACAGTGGGGTGGACAGTGGGACAGTGGGGTGGACAGGGGGACAGTGGGGTGGACAGGGGGACAGTGGGACAGTGGGGGGGACAGTGGGACAGTGGGGGGGGACAGTGGGGTGGGCAGGGGGACAGAGGGTGGACAGGGGGACAGAGGGGTGGACAGGGGGACAGACAGGGGGACAGGGGTGGACAGGGGGACAGAGGGGTGGACAGGGGGACAGAGGGGTGGACAGGGGGACAGTGGGGTGGACAGGGGGACAGTGGGACAGTGGGGGGGGACAGTGGGGTGGGCAGGGGGACAGAGGGGTGGACAGGGGGACAGGGGGTGGACAGGGGGGTGGACAGGGGGACAGGGGGGTGGACAGGGGGACAGAGGGACAGGGGGGGGACAGGGGGGTGGACAGGGGGACAGAGGGGTGGACAGGGGGACAGAGGGGTGGACAGGGGGACAGAGGGGTGGGCAGGGGGACAGTGGGGTGGACAGTGGGGTGGACGGGGGGACAGTGGGGTGGACGGGGGACAGTGGGGTGGACGGGGGGACAGTGGGGTGGGCAGGGGGACAGAGGGGTGGACAGGGGGACAGAGAGGTGGACAGGGGACAGGGGGACAGAGGGGTGGACAGGGGGACAGAGGGGAGGACAGGGGGACAGAGGGGTGGACAGGGGGACAGTGGGGTGGACAGGGGGACAGTGGGTGGACAGGGGGACAGTGGGGTGGACAGGGGGACAGAGAGGTGGACAGGGGGACAGAGAGGTGGACAGGGGGACAGTGGGGTGGTCAGGGGGACAGTGGGGTGGGCAGGGGGGACAGAGGGGTGGACAGTGGGACAGTGGGGTGGACAGAGGGGTGGGCAGGGGACAGTGGGGTGGACAGTGGGACAGTGGGGTGGGACAGTGGGACAGTGGGGTGGACAGTGGGGTGGGCAGGGGGACAGAGGGGTGGACAGGGGGACAGAGGGGTGGACAGGGGGACAGAGAGGTGGACAGGGGGACAGAGGGGGGGACAGGGGGACAGAGGGGTGGACAGGGGACAGAGGGGTGGACAGGGGGACAGAGGGGTGGACAGTGGGACAGTGGGGGTGGGCAGGGGTACAGAGGGGTGGGCAGGGGGACAGAGGGGTGGACAGTGGGACAGTGGGGTGGACAGTGGGACAGTGGGGTGGACAGTGGGGTGGACAGTGGGACAGTGGGGTGGACAGTGGGACAGTGGGGTGGACAGTGGGACAGTGGGGTGGACAGGGGGACAGTGGGACAGTGGGGGGGGGACAGTGGGGTGGGCAGGGGGGACAGAGGGGTGGACAGGGGGACAGAGGGGTGGACAGGGGGACAGAGAGGTGGACAGGGGGACAGAGGGGTGGACAGGGGGACAGAGGGGTGGACAGGGGGACAGAGGGGTGGACAGGGGGACAGAGGGGTGGACAGGGGACAGTGGGGTGGACAGGGGGACAGTGTGGTGGACAGGGGGACAGTGGGGTGGACAGGGGGACAGAGAGGTGGACAGGGGGACAGAGAGGTGGACAGGGGGACAGAGAGGTGGACAGGGGGACAGAGAGGTGGACAGGGGGACAGTGGGGTGGACAGAGGGGGGACAGTGGGGTGGACAGAGGGGGGACAGTGGGGTGGACAGAGGGGGGACAGTGGGGTCCTCACTTGTTCGTAGGCTGTTGCTTGAAGCCTCTGCTCTCTCTGTCACTCTTCGCGCCTCCTGTCTCACTCTCCGTGCGGGACTGTGCTGGGAACTACACTTCCCAGCATGCAGCGCGGCACACGGAGCCCTCCATTACTGGTGTGGGGGAGGCGGCTTGAGCAGAGCGGAGCGGAGTGGATATGCTCCCTGCCGAAGCCGAGCCGACCTGGCCCCGGCCCGAGCCTGGATTGTCGGGAATCCGGCCCTGGGTGGATTGGGCCGGATAAATGTCCTCGGCGGGCCGCATGTGGCCCGCGGGCCGTAGTTTGAGGACCCCTGGTTTAGATGAAAATCTGAAACCACCTTCGGTAAAAAACTAGGATGAGGGCGCAGTACCACTCTATCCTTGTGTATAATCAAGTAAGGCTATTTACAGGAAAGAGCTGCTATTTCTGATACTCTTCTAGTAGAAGAGATGGCTACCAGAAAAAATAGTTTCCTTGTCAGCAAGACCAAAGGAATCCTGACGTATTGGTTCAAAAGGCTGTTTCTGTAACACCGATAGAACCAAGTTCAAGTCCCAGGGGTTTAGGGGCGCCTTAACCGGAGGATTAAGACGCATCACCCCCTGCATAAAGTTTTGGACCAAAGAATGCGAAGCAAGCGGCCGTTGAAACAATACTGATAAGGCCGAGACCTGGCCCTTGATGGTACCCAAGGCCAGCTTCATCTCTAATCCTAATTGTAGAAAATCAAGAATTCTACCTATGACATATTTCCTGGGATGCCAACCCCTGGTTTCACACCAGGATACATAAGCTTTCCAGACTCTATGATAAATCATTCTGGAAGCTGGCTTCCTTGCATTGATCAAGGTAGATATGACAGGACCTGAAAGCCCACGACTTTTCAGAACGTGGGTCTCAATAGCCAATCTGTCAAATCTAGCGTTTGTAAGGCAGGATGGAACACTGGACCCTGAGATACAGGTCTAGGCGTCCGGTAGGGTCCACCGGGAACCCACCGTCATCCTTGCTATTTCTGCCTGCCAAGTCTTTCTGGGCCAAACGGGGGCCACCAGAAGTACCGACTTCCTTTCCTGCCTGATCCTGCAAAGGAGCCGTGGCAGTAACAGAATGGGAAGGAATGCATAAATCGGTGAGAACCAATGCCACGGAATCACCAACGCATCCGTCCCGCCTGCAAGAGGATCCCAGGCAACCGGTAGAAAGGATTTCCCCTTCTGCAGCTTTTTGGGTCTGAGTCACCCATTGAGGCTCTGACGCACCGCATGCAACAGGTGCATTGGAAAAGTCTAATTGCCTGAACCTTCTTGTTCCAGGCCGACAGAATACTGTGTTGCAACAGTCCTGACTGGAACTGAGCATAGGGAACTGCTTCGAATGAAGACACCCCTCTACCCCAGCAGCCTCATACAAAGGCGGACAGAAGGACCCTTCTTGATCCTGACTGTCAGGATCAGCTCCCTTAGAGCAGTGATCTATGCCTGCAGACACTTCTGCTGAGCAGGAAAAATGGGCACAGGTAGGCCTGAATCTCTGATGCCTTTTGATGTCAAAAATTCTACTCCCTGCAGGGTGGAGACTACTGTCAGAATTGATTCCAAACAGAAGGACTGTATCCTTTAGGAATCGATTCAGATCTCTTAAATCCAAAATGGGTCTGACATCCCCACTTGGTTTTTGGACCATAAAAAGGTTGGAATAGAAGCCCAATCTTTGATCCTTTGTGGGAACCACCATAATGACCTCTTGCGACAAAAGTCGCTCTATCGCTAGAAGGAGCGACTGCTTCTCTGGTTCTCCGGGAACACCTGATCTGAGGAAATGAGGAGAGGGAAATTCTTTGAACTCAAGTCTGTACCTAAGGTTACCGTGGAGATTACCCCTGTCCTGGAAGTCTTCCTGCCAGAGCCTTGAGAACTGCAGCAGTCCCCCCCCCCCCCCCCCCCCCACTCGAGCGAGTGGGGGCGCCCCTTCACGAAGAGGCCTTAGTGTCTTGTCTAGAAGACTTCTTCCCCCAGGACTTCTTCTGTCCCTGGGGTTGACTCTTGTTCCTTGCCCCAGACGGAGGAGGCCGTCGTGACTGCCTGGAGGCTGAAGCCCCCGGCGCTGGGGAAAGAGTCAGTTTAAAAGAGGGACGCTTACTCTTAACAGGTAAGAGAGTGCTTTTCCCACAAGAGATTCTCTTGATATAGTTATCCAAGTCTTCTCCAAACAACCTTTCACCACGAAAGGGAAACCCAGCCAGGAGCTTCTTACATGGTGCTTCGGCTGACCAATTCTTCAACCATAAGATTCTACGCATATGCACCAACCCAAGTGAAAGACGAGAGGTTTGCACGATAGAATCTCTGATGGCGTCAACAACATAACATAAGGCTGCTGGAAGGTTGGCAAACCCCTGGGCCTGCTGTTCAGGTAATACTTTGATGACCTGTTTAACATGGTCTCTTAAGTATGACAGACTCCAATCGCTGCTACTGCAGGTTGGGCCACTGATCCTGCTAAGGAAAAAACATCTTTCAATAAAGAATTCCATTTTTTTTTATCCACAAGATCCTTGAGCATCTGAGCGTTGTCTACAGGACAAGTCAGACTACTATTTATAGAGGAAATGGCCGCATCAATGGCCGGTATTCCCCACCTCTTAATACATTTTTCTTCCATAGGATAAAGTGTAGAAAACTTTTTCGGCGGAAGAAATCGCTTATCTGGGTGATCCCACTCAGAATAAAGGAGCTTTTTAAGTAAATTATGAACAGAAAAGCATGTGCTGCTTGGAAAGGTTTCAGTGACCCCAAAGCAGAAGAGGATTCTTTAACAGTTTCAGGTACGGGCAACTTAAATGTGGAGCGGACCAATCCAGTGAGGATCTGCACTAAGACTTTCTCCTCCTGGAAAGTCGCAGAGGGTCCCTCTCCACCTGATTCCTCCGAAGAGGAATCATCCGTCCCATCCCGATCCTCTGAAAGGGATTCGTCTCCTTTATCCCAGAGCTCCTCTGTGTGAGGGTCTTGGGAAAATAGGAAGGCCTAGTGCGTTTTCTTCCACTGAGTGAAGATGTAATCACGGCCATTAATCTTTCCTCTAGACCATTAATGGTTGAGGAAAAAACCTCTTGTGTAATGTATACAGGGGCTGAAGTGCCGGAAGCAGGTGTGGCCCCTAACCCCAACGGCTCTCCCTGGCTAGCTGTCCCTGGCCCCTCAGGAGGGGAGGGTGTAGCAGACAGGGGGTCCTCAGAACCTGAACGAGATCCCCTAGTGTCTCTGGTTCTGGGGGCGCTTGAACCTCTTCTACCCATAGTGCAAAGCAACAAGGTGTGAGGTATCCAAAAAATGAACACTGACTGCTGAGCGATGTAGTCCGGCAAAGCCTTGCTACCAACTGCCCAGTCCGGTGTTACCTTAGAAAATGCAGCCTAGGAGAATGCCTGTGTCCCACCTTACATGCGACTGTCAGCTCTGTGTCCCTCCAAGGCTCAGAGCACCTGTAAAGTGTGCTTTAAATAGCCATGCTTTCTGGCACTGTGGGTGTCTGAGCACGCTGACGCTGTACTGACGCCCCGCCCCCCCCCCCTCGTTTTTTGAAAACGAGCGCTTCCCGCGCAAGCCGACCCTTCCTGAAAATCCTGAAGGAAGGCTGGGGGTGGGGGAAGAAAGAGGAGGCCGGCAGTGATGGGCCCTGCATTGCAATGGCGGCGGCGACAGTGCAGTTTAAAACCGCCTTACAGCATACCTAAGCCTCCCCTAGCCTGGGGGAACATCCCAGCTGAGAAAACCCCCACCATCTTACCTGGAGCCATCGGAAGAGCCTGTGCAGCGAACGCTGAGACAGAATCAAGCATGAGAAGGTTTGTGCTCTTGGCAGCCCCCGGTGCTCACAATAGGCATAGCATGCATTTACCTTAAAGGAGAAAACCCACTAGAATTCAAAATTCAGTGGAATCTCCACTTACCTTATCCAGCCGCAGGGTTCTGTATACACAGACCCAATCTTCACCTCTCACGGTGGGCTCCGTTTGTAAAAACCGTCAGACTGGGGCCCCCTACGAGTAGGGGCATCCTGCAGTTCTGGCCCCTGTAAAGCACCTCGCCAGAAATTAGGAAGTTTAAAGCCATTTTCTGATCTGCGGGGTCCAGCTCTCTAAAAAGAGAAGCGTTACAGGTAAAACCTTGTTTCTTCGGACACGAGGCCCGGGTACCATCCAATTCGGTCATGAAAGACACTTTGAATGGATCCGGTTCGCCTGGCTTGCCCCAGTATAGGATATAGGATATTCCCTTTGGAGCTTCAGCACAGGACATCCTTGCACGTCCAACACCTAAGACACTGGCGTAAAAACTGAGGTATCCTGGAAGGGGAGGGATTATATAGGGGGTTGAACTTCCTGATTAGGGTGTGACCAGTGTCAATACCTAGTGATACCTATATAACCCATCAGTAATTACTGTGGCTCTGTGTCCCGTGATGTCCGAGAAAAATCTTTGCAGCTCACTTCCTTCATATAAAATTTGTGCCGATTTCCGTATACCTTCCATAATTTTAGATTTCTCTTTAGCATAATGAAACTTCTCTGATAATCTTCTCCTTAAATTTTTTCGCCGGCTTCGATTTTCTTGGTCCTCCAGTTTATACATCGATCTATTTGCTCTTTGGAGAGACATTATCTGCTCATTCATTTCCTCCAATCTTTGATCATATCTGTCCATTCTTTCCTCCATTTCTTCTACTCAACCTAAAACCTGCCCGATGTCCGCTCTCACTGCCACAATATCTGTTTTCAACGATATTTCCACTTTAGCCAACAGCATCTATTTAATTTGAGGCATGCCTGCTTGGCCTTCCTCTGGCCTTAAATACTCATCTGTCTCTGGGTTCACTCCTCCTTTCTTCTTGTAGTCGCCACTTTGAGATTTGGAGCTTCCTTGGGAGGTGTTACCAGCGTTTCTTGGTCGCGTGGCAGACGTGCCGTTCGCTTTTCCTGCTTTGGAATCCTCTATTTTTCATTTACCAACCCCGGCTCGTACTAAAACTATCTGCCTAGTAGGGATGAGCTTCGTGTTCGAGTCGAACCCATGTTCGACTCGAACATCGGCTGTTCGACCGTCCGTCGAATTGCGACGTTATGGGGCCGTTCGCGCCAAATTCGTGTGGCGCATCACGGCCCATAATTCACTGCGGCATCGCAGTGCATTGCTGGCTGATGATTGGCCAAGCATGCACTATGACCCGCATGCTTGGCCAATCACAGCGCCGTCAGTAGAGAGAGCTGTAATTGGCCAAAGCCAGGGTGGCTTTGGCCAATTATGGCTCAGGGGATTTAGTACACGGCCCCACACTATATAAGGCCGCCTGCACGGCGGCCCTGTGTAGTGTGTTCCGGTGTGCTGATAGAGAGAGAGACAGACAGTGTCATTTGATTTGAGTTAGATAGATTAGGCTAGATCTGTTCCTGCTATTACATTTAGTGCAGTGCGTCCTGCTCACAGTGTTCAGCTAGATCCATTCCTGCTATTTACATTTAGTGCAGTCAGTGTGTCCTGCTCACAGTGTTCAGCTAGATCCGTTCCTGCTATTTACATTTAGTGCAGTGCGTCCTGCTCACAGTGTTCAGCTAGATCTTTCCTGCTATTTACATTTAGTGCAGTGCGTCCTGCTCACAGTGTTCAGCTAGATCCGTTCCTGCTATTTACATTTAGTGCAGTGCGTCCTGCTCACAGTGTTCAGCTAGATCTGTTCCTGCTATTTACATTTAGTGCAGTGCATCCTGCTCACAGTGTTCAGCTAGATCTGTTCCTGCTATTTACATTTAGTGCAGTGCGTCCTGCTCACAGTGTTCAGCTAGATCCGTTCCTGCTATTTACATTTAGTGCAGTAAGTGCGTCCTGCTCACAGTGTTCAGCTAGATCCGTTCCTGCTATTTGCATTTAGTGCAGTGCGTCCTGCTCACAGTGTTCAGCTAGATCTGTTCCTGCTATTTACATTTAGTGCAGTGCGTCCTGCTCACAGTGTTCAGCTAGATCTGTTCCTGCTATTTACATTTAGTGCAGTGCGTCCTGCTCACAGTGTTCAGCTAGATCCATTCCTGCTATTTACATTTAGTGCAGTGCGTCCTGCTCACAGTGTTCAGCTAGATCTGTTCCTGCTATTTACATTTAGTGCAGTGCGTCCTGCTCACAGTGTTCAGCTAGATCCGTTCCTGCTATTTACATTTAGTGCAGTGCGCCCTGCTCACAGTGTTCAGCTAGATCTGTTCCTGCTATTTACATTTAGTGCAGTGCGTCCTGCTCACAGTGTTCAGCTAGATCTGTTCCTGCTATTTACATTTAGTGCAGTGCGTCCTGCTCACAGTGTTCAGCTAGATCCGTTCCTGCTATTTACATTTAGTGCAGTGCGTCCTGCTCACAGTGTTCAGCTAGATCTGTTCCTGCGATTTACATTTAGTGCAGTGCGTCCTGCTCACAGTGTTCAGCTAGATCTGTTCCTGCTATTTACATTTAGTGCAGTGCGTCCTGCTCACAGTGTTCAGCTAGATCCGTTCCTGCTATTTACATTTAGTGCAGTCAGTGCGTCCTGCTCACAGTGTTCAGCTAGATCCGTTCCTGCTATTTACATTTAGTGCAGTCAGTGCGTCCTGCTCACAGTGTTCAGCTAGATCTGTTCCTGCTATTTACATTTAGTGCAGTCAGTGCGTCCTGCTCACAGTGTTTATCTAGATCCGTTCCTGCTATTTACATTTAGTGCAGTGCGTCCTGCTCACAGTGTTCAGCTAGATCCGTTCCTGTTATCTTCCTACTGACAGGCAGGCTTGTCTGGTTACAGTATATAAAGCTACCTGAAGAAAATTACAGGTGTTCTATCCCAGCTTAGTGCAGCTACAGGCCATTAGTATGTCTGGAAGGCCAAGAAGGAGAGGCAGACAGTCACAAGCCAATAAGAGAGGGCAAGCAGGCTCTGTGTCTAGTGCTGGTCGTGGAGACGGTGCATCCTCATCAGCACGTGGCCATGGGACACGCTTGGCCTTTTTTCGGCAGCTGGCCGTGTTGAGCCGCAACATGCGGAAGACTTGGTCGAGTGGATGACCAAGCCGTCCTCATCCTCCTCATCCTCTCTCACCCATGCCCAGGGTGCTTTGTCTGGCAAAGCAGCGGCCTCTTCCCTCAGCTCAATGTCATCAGTGACTCCTTCCCTAGCTCCACCATGTCCTCCTGAGGATTCCCTCGAACTGTTTGACCACAGTGTTGGGTACATGCTCCAGGAGGATGCCCAGCGTTTGGAAGGCTCTGATGATGATACTGAGCTCGATGAAGGCAGTAACATGAGCACGGACAGAGGGGGTGCCCAAGAAGGACAGCAATCTGGCAGTCATGCTCCCCCTGCTGCAGCATACTGCCAGGTTTGCTCCAGTGATGAGGAGGGAGGGGATGATGAGGTCACTGACTCAACGTGGGTGCCTGATAGGAGAGAGGAGGAGGAGGAGGGAGGAGGAGGAGGAGGCGGCGGCACATCACCAACGAGGCAGGATGCCCTCCAGGGGCCAGCCTAAGGGCAGCACATTGACTGCATCACACCCCAAAGCTCCACATGTGCAGGGCGCTGCAGTCTCTGCGCGTTATTCAAAAAGTTCTTTGGTGTGGGCCTTTTTTGAGACGAGTGCATCAGATCGCACCGCTGCTATTTGCAACATATGTCTCAAGCGTATCTCGCGTGGCCAAAACATCTCCCGCTTGGGTACCACATGCTTGACCAGACATATGTTGACCTGCCATGCAGTTCGTTGGCAAGCATATCTAAAAGACCCACACCAAAGAACAAAGAGGATCTCTCCTTGCTCCTCATCAGCTGAGATTTCCAACCCCACTAGACCTTCAGTCCTCTCTGAGACCTGCAGTGAGAGGAATGAAGGTGTAGAATTAGGTGTGTCACAGCCAAGTACTTGTGGGCAATCTGCTTTTGGTACACCGACGTCAGATTGTACCAGGCAAATTTCCCTGCCCCAGCTGCTGCACCGCCGAAAGAAGTTTGCTCCCAGCCATCCACATGCCCAGCGGTTGAATGCTAGCTTGGCAAAATTGCTAGCACTTCAACTGCTGCCTTTTCAGTTGGTAGACTCTGCCCCCTTCCGTGAGTTTGTGGAATGTGCGGTTCCTCAGTGGCAGGTACCCAAACGCCACTTTTCTCACGGAAGGCGATTCCGGCTCTCTACCGGCATGTGGAAGGCCAATGTCCATGCCTCGCTGGACAGGGCGGTCAGCGGTAAGGTGCATATTACCGCTGACTCATGGTCCAGCAGGCATGGACAGGGACGTTACCTAAGTTTCACGGCGCATTGGGTGACTCTGCTGGCAGCTGGGAAGGATGCAGGACAAGGTGCAGTAGTGTTGGAGGTTGTTCCGCCACCACGCCTCCAAAATGCTGATTGTGACACACCTCTCTCCTCCACCCCCTCCTCTTCTTCTTCCTCCATGGCCTCTTCCTCGGAACCAGCGGTGCTCCGTAGGCGTTCAAGGGGCCGCAAATACGCAGGCCAAAAGATGCCATGCGGTGCTTGAGCTGGTGTGCTTGGGGGACAGGAGCCACACTGGGGCAGAGGTTCTGTCAGCTCTGCAGGGGCAGGTTCAGAGGTGGTTGACGCCACGCCAACTTAAGGCAGGAATGGTGGTTTGCGACAATGGCACCAACCTCCTCTCTGCCCTCCGACAGGGACAACTGACCCATGTGCCCTGTTTGGCTCACGTCCTTAACTTGGTGGTGCAGCGGTTTCGGGCAGGTACCCGGGCTTACAGGATGTCCTGAGGCAGGCCAGGAAAGTCTGTGTGCATTCCGCCGGTCATATAATGCCAGTGCTCGGCTGACGGACCTCCAAAAGGAGTTTTAACCTGCCCAAGAACCGCCTAATCTGTGACATGCCCACCAGGTGGAACTCAACGTTGGCCATGCTGCAGCGGCTGCACACGCAGCAGAGGGCCATCAATGAGTACCTGTGCGACTATGGCACCAGGACAGGGTCAGGGGACCTTGGTTTTTTTTTCCCCACGCCAGTGGGCATGATCAGGGATGCATGCACTGTCCTGTCACATTCGAGGAGGCCACGAGGATGGTGAGCACTGACAGTGCATGCATCAGTGACACTGTCCCCCTTGTCCACCTGTTGGAGCACACGCTGCGTGGAATAATGGACAGGGCACTTGAGGCAGAACAGAGGCAGGAAGAGGAGGACTTCCTTAGCTCTCAAGGCCCCCTTTATCCAGACAGTGTTCCTGCGTGCCCGCCGATCACACAGCAAGAGGACGAGGAGGAGGAGGAGGAGGAGGAAGATTGTGTCAGTATGGAGGTGGAGCCTGGCACTCAGCATCAGCAGTCTTTAAGGGATCAGTCCCAAGGAACACATGGACTTGTACGTGGCTGGGAGGAGGTGGCTGCAGACGTTGTTGTCCTTAGTGACCCAGAGGACTCCGGACCGAATGCCTCAGCAAACCTACGCTGCATGGCCTCCCTGATCCTGCAAAGCCTGCGTAAGGATCCTCGTATTCGTGGTATCAAGGAGAAGGACCAATACTGGCTGGCAACCCTCCTTGATCCACGTTACAAGGGTAAGGTTGCGGACCTTATCTTGCCATCGCAGAGGGAGCAGAGGATGAAACATCTTCGGGAGGCCTTGCAGAAAGGTCTGTGCAACGCGTTCCCAGAGACTGGGAGGTTACAAACTCCTGTTTCTGGACAACGTGTTGCTGAGGCTTCGGTCAGTCAAAGAAGGAGCGGTGGAGAAGGTGGCCGTCTGACCGATGCGTTCAGACAATTTTTTGGTCCGCAGCCCCAAGGTATGATCGGTTCCAGCAACCATCGCCAGCGTCTGTTTTACATGGTGCAGGAATACCTAGGGGCAAGATCAGACTTGGACACCTTTCCCACCGAAAATCCTCTGGGTTACTGGGTCTTGAGGATGGATCACTGGCCAGAGCTTGCACAGTATGCAATTGAGCTACTGGCCTGTCCTGCATCCAGCGTTCTTTCGGAACGCACATTCAGTGCTGCTGGAGGCGTGGTAACCGATCACAGGGTGCGTCTGTCCACTGACTCGGTCGATCGGCTGACCTTCATAAAAATGAATCAGTCTTGGATCACCACCAGCTACCAAGCACCTGATGCTGATGTAACTGAATAATTTTTTTCAGATCCCTTCAAAGACTGCCTATGCTGATGCTGAGTGACTATCCCTGAGTAATTATCCTCTTCCTCCTCAATCATCACGCTGATAGCTTGTAAGAACATTTTTGGTTCTGGGCGCCACCACCAGTGCCTAAGGCACAATTTTTCAGCCCCTGTTTAACAGGGGCGTGTAATTACAATTTTTGATGTAATACTTTGCAGCAGGGCTCGTTCCTGCATTCCAACTAGAGTGTCTGTGAGGGGTTGCAGTGTTGTGGCACCAGCACCAGTGCCTAAGGCCCAATTTTTCTGCCCCTGTCTAACAGGGGCGTGTAATTACAATTTTTGATGCAATACTTTGCAGCAGGGCTCGTTCCTGCATTCCAACTAGAGTGTCTGTGAGGGGTTGCAGTGTTGTGGCACCAGCACCAGTGCCTAAGGCCTAATTTTTCAGCTCCTGTTCAACAGGGGCATGTAATTACAATTCTTGATCTAATATTTCACAGCAGGGCCCTGTGAGGGCTTACAGTGTTGTGGCCACAGCAACACCTAAGGCCCAAATTTCTGCTGAGTATATAGGGCAGGACCCTACTTTCAAACATCTAACTTACAAACGACTCCTACTTGCAAACGGAAGGAGACAACAGGAAGTGAGATGAAATCTACCCCTAGGAAGGGAAATTCTCTCCTGTAAGAGTTAATATGGGAAAACAATTTCTCCTTTCCACTGATGCTTTCCAATCCTTGTTCCACAAAAAAACCCAAATTTTCAAAAAACATTTTTCATTGGGACAAAAAAGTGAGGTGAAATCTTCTGAAGAGGAGGAAAGACAGCAAAACAAATGTCACAGGGGTGATAACCCTTCCCTATGTTTTCCAAAAAGCTTAAAAAAGATTTTTTGGCTGGAGCTAAACACGTTAAAAATGTACCCGTTCAAAATTACAAAGAGATTCTACTTAACAACAAACCTACAGTCCCTGTCTTGTTTGCACCGCCTGTATACTGCTGTTCAGAGTATATAGGGCCTTTCCTTATTTTAATTTGGGTGCGGGGTTCCCCTTAATATCCATACAGGACCCAAAGGGCCTGGTAATGGACTGGGGGGGTACCCATGCCGTTTGTCTCACTGATTTTCATCCATATTGCCATGACCCGACATGACATTAAACCCGCAAGCAGTTTTAAATGAGATTTTTTCCTTTAAAAATGACATTTGGTGCAGGGACTGTTCTAAACATGGGAAACACGCGTCACTTTACAGGCATACTATAGACACCCCCCAGGTACGATATTTAAAGGAATATTTCACTTTTTTTTTTTTACTTTAAGCATCATTAAAATCACTGCTCCCGAAAAAACGGCCGTTTTTAAAAGTTTTTTTTGCATTGATACATGTCCCCTGGGGTAGGACCCGGGTCCCCAAACCCTTTTTCGGACAATACCATGCAAATTAGCCTTTAAAATGAGCACTTTTGATTTCGAACGTTCGAGTCCCATAGACGTCAATGGGGTTCTAACGTTCGTGCGAACTTTCGGTCCGTTCGCGGGTTCTGGTGCGAACCGAACCGGGGGGTGTTCGGCTCATCCCTACTGCCTAGGACTACCCTGTCCCTCTTCTATTTATACTTGTCTCTGCTGACATAACGCTGAATACCTCCTGGGCTCACAGCAGGTGAGCTGTGCCTGACTTTCCTCTCATGTTTACATATCTAATTTAGTGGCACATTAATGGGTATTCTAAGACCTATCAATAATTTCTATAAGTTTATTGTCCTGCAATAGATATCATTTAGTAGCATAATATAATATATAGGCAGAAGTTCAATACATTTTAAAGGTTTCAACAGTTCTCATCAAGCAACAATAACTACCAGTAACGAGGGTTATCAGAAATTATCAGCAAATGTTGCCCTTTGTCCGCAGGTTGAGCCAAATAGTAGTGCCAGTCATCAGCAAGTGGCACCAGTTTCCAGGAAGTAGTGCCAGTTTTCGGCGAATAGCCATAGCTTATTCGCTAGTGACAATAATTGTCCACAAGTATCAGGAAATTGTCAACAAGTAACACCTATCGGCATGTAACAATGTTCATCAACCAGCACCAGAAGTTGACAACATGCCACAGCAGACTTCAGCAGGCAGTGGCAATTTCCAGTAAGTAACATCGATTCTCAGGAGGTAACCGTGGATATCAACAGATAGCAATGGCCATCAGCAGGTAGTATTAGTTATCAGCTAGTACTAGCATTTATCAGCAAAAAACCGCAGTTCTATGCAGACAATGGCAGCTCACAGCAAGCAGCAAAAGTTATCCACAGATAGCGACAGTTATCCACAAGTAGCAGCATTTATCAACATGTAGAAATACACATCAGCAACAGTAAACAGTTGTTGGTAGGTAATGACCATTGTTTAACAAGTAACCACCATTATTGGGGAAAGAAAGGAGTTTCCGTATCATTAAGTGGTGTGTAGAGGAGGGTTTAATTGCCTTGCCGTTTTCAAGGACTTTCTACCCATAGCAGCAATCATGAGCAGATAGCCAAAGCTATCGCAAGCCAAGACCGTCTTCAGCAGGTAATGATGAACAGTGATGGGTGTTCACATACAGAGACAGCAGCACTTTTCAGCATTTATCAGCACCAGTAGCAGTTGTCCACAATTCTCATTGATTAAGAACCCACACTAGTGATTAGCAACAAGCTTTCCCTTTCTTCCTCTCTGGAGCACATTGAAGCACATAGGAGCTATTTAGATGGGGAAAAAAAAGCTTTATAGTACTTTATATTCTCAATACTGTTTTAATATACAATACACAATTCTTCTTTCAAATATCTTCCTCTTTGAGGCACATGAGAGCCATTTAAATGAATGAACAGTTTTCTAAACTCTCCGTGCTTATTAATATACAAAGAACAGTTCCATTTTCAAAAAGCACAAGCAAGATTATTTGTGTGTTGAGGTTAGATTCCTTTGCAGTTTTCAGCGATTATCCACCAATAGCAGCAGTTATCAACAAATAGCAGATAGCCAAAGCTGTTGCAAACCGAGGCAATCTTCAGCAGGTAATGATGGGCATTAATATACACTGACAGCAGCACTTTTCAGCGTTTATCAGCAGTAGTAGCAGTTGTCCAAAATTCTCATTGATTAACAGCCAACATTAGTGATTAGCAGCAAGCTTTTCTTTTCCTCCTTTCTGAAGCACATTAAAGCACATAAGAGCTATTTGGATACGCAAAAAAAAAAAAAAAAAGCTTTATAGTACTTTATGATGTTCTCAGTACTGTTTTAATATGCAATGCCCAGTTCTTTCAAATAGCATTTCTTTCTCTTTGAGACACATGAGTCATTTAAATGAATGAACAGTTTTTTAAGCTCTCAGTGCTTATTAATGTGCAATAAACAGTTCCATTTAGAAAAAAGCACAAGCCAGAAGGTTATTTATGTGTTAAAGTGGGGGTCCACCTATCTATCGTTTTTTTTTTTTTGAGTTCATTCACAAACTTTTCTTCTCAGCATTACATACTCACATATTGTGTGTAATATGTCTGCCTGTGTCAGATTTCGTCGGAAAGAATAACTTATATTATTCACTGCAGGCGGTTTCCATCTTCATTGTGGGCATTTGAAGCCCACAAGCATTTATTTCCTGTATGTGGTGAATGCTGTGCTCCCAGCATTCACCGCTCGTTCCCGCACATGCTCAGTGGCATCCTGGGAAGCCTGAGACTAGCTCCCAGGAGTCTGGGAGAGGCTAGGAACAAGCCTACTCCCACGGGAGGAGAACCAGGAAGTGCAAAGAAGAATAGAAAAATAAAAGGTAATTACGGCAATTTAAATTTTTTTAAACGGCATGTCAGCATCTAGGCAAGGAAGAGAATACATACAGATATTGTTCAAATTTTGGGTGGAACCCCGCTTTAAGTCCTATTCCCGTGGACCTCTCCCCTCACAAACAGTGTGCAGCCCCTTAGCATCCCCCACCGTTTTTATGGAAGTCCATGTCTAGGTCCCCAGTCCACACTACCTCTGTGCTAAGATAGGCTCCAGCTCCAACTTCACCGGTGGCCTCCTCCGCTCCACACTCCATTGAATCCGAGACTCCCGCCCGAGCAGCCAGCAGGAGGAGGGACCAAGCAGGCCACAGTTGGTGCATACAGCGAGTGCCGGAGCGGAAGCAGTCAGTGATCGCGCTTCCTCCTCCAGCGCTTCGGATCACAGTCCTCTCACGGCTTACTCTCGCCTCCAGCATTGGCGAGAACCTGCGGGTGGAGACGAGGTTCTGGCGTCCAGCGTGAGCCACTACATGTCAGGGCTCCTCCCCCTCCACACTCCACCCGTTCTCTCTTAGTTTCTGAAGCACACGACAGACCTCTGTGTGGTGGTTCTCCAGGGACTTGGAAAATATGAGGATATCGTCGAGATAAACCACCACACATAACTGCAACAAATCTCGGAGGACATTGTTGATCAATTCCTGGAAAACTGCCGAGGCATTACAAAGGCTAAATGGCATCACAAGGTACTCCTAATGGCCTTTTCTGGTATTAAACGCAGTTTTTCACTTGTCGCCCTCCTTAATCCTCACAAGATCGTATGCCCCTCTAAAATCGAGCTTCGTGAAAACCGTTGCTTCCTTGAGGTGGTCAAATAACTCCGTAATCAACGGAATCGGATAAGCATTCTTAAATGAAATGATAAAAGTGAAATGATTGAGACCCCTATAATCAATACAAGGTCTCAGTTCACCACTCTTCTTCTTCACAAAGAAGAAACCAGCACCAGCAGGAGACGAGGATTTGCGGATGAAACCTCAAAGTGCGTCTGCAACATACTACTCCATGGCCCTATCCTCCAAGACCGACAAAGGGTAAACCTGGCCATGAGGAGGTATGGCACCAGGTTGAATGTCAATTGCGCAATCATACGACTGGTGTAGAGGCAAACTACTGGCTTGACCTTTGTCAAAGACATCACTAAAATTGCGGTACTCCTCTGGCGGGGAGGAGAGTGAAGAGGTGCACAGGGCTTTGGCTACATTCTGGAAACATGTTTTGCTGCATTGTGGCAACCAGGAGAGAACCTCAGCACGGAGCCAATCAAAAGGAGTTGTGCCTCTGTAACCAAGGATAACGAATAACCAGCGGAAAATTAGGTGAGGAAATAACTTGGAATTGGATTATCTCATGGTGAAGCGCCCCTACGCCCATGGACAACGGAACAGTCTCATGAGTCACATGGGCAGTCTGTAGAGTTCTCCCGTCAAGAACCTCAATGGCAAGTGGAGTGTCATGCAGCTGCAGCAGAATCAAGTGCTTTGATACAAAGGCAGCATCAATGAACAGGCCTGCAGCCCCAGAGTCGATTAGAGCCTGTGTCTCGACGGACGACTCGGCTCAAGAAAGGGTAACTGGAACCAGGGGCTTATGCTTCTGGATAAATGGGGACGAAACAACGCAACCTATGGTCTGTCTGTGACGGTTAGGACAAGACTTCAAAAAGTGACCTACCTGGCAACAAAGGCACAATCCCTCCCTCCTCCTAAGGGCTCTCTCATCCGCAGAAAGATGTGTGAAGCCCAAGTGCATGGGTTCACCTTCACAAACTGACTGAGTACCAGGAGGCACGGGAGGTGAGGGAGGCAAGGGTGGGACTGCAAGCTCAGAGCCAAAGGTACAGGAGGCTTCTGCAAGCAATCCTCAAGGAAGGTCTCTCACGGAGTCTGGAGTCAATAAGCATGGCAAACGAGATCGACCTCTCCAGCCCAGTGGGTATGTCTCGGGCTGCTATCTCATCTTTGATGTTATCCGAGAGACTGAGAAAAAGCAGCCACGAGGGCCTCATTGTTCCACGCAACCTCTGCTGCCAGGGTACAGAAGTCAATGGCGTAATCGGCAACAGTTCTCCTACCCTGTTTGATGGACATGAGGCTTTTGGCAGCAGAAATGGAATGTGCAGGAACATCAAATACCCTTTTAAAGGAAGCCACAAAGTCTGGGCTACTCAAGACAACAGGTTTTTGCGTCTCCAATAGAGGGTTTGCCCAGGCCAAGGCTCTCTCAGGAAGCAAAGATATCACAAAACCTACTTTGGTTCGGTCCGTGGGAAACTCCTGGGGCAGCATCTCAAAGTAGATCTCAATCTGGTTGAGAAACCCTCTGCATTGAACTGTGGATTGCCCCCAAGTCGTTGGGGGCAGAGCGAAACCAGACATACCTCCTTTATAGAGGTAATACTCGAGGAGGGTGCCTGCACAGAGAATTTGGCAACAGCAGGGTCGGCCTGCAACACCGGTTCTACTGGAGCGGCCACAGTGGGAGATTCCAGGTGAGCGTGCGATACTTGGACAATTTATTACTCCTAGATCAAACAGGAAGAGGTGCCCTTCTATATGCCTTTGCATGAGGTTACTGGTAAAGATGGTGTCTTTGTTCAAAGCAGTTCCCTATGCACAATTTCATTCCAGACCGTTGCATAACAATATTTTGTCCCCATGGAACAAAAGAGTCCAGGTTTTGGAATGTTACATGTTTCTGTCCCCAAATGTGCATCAGAGTCTCGTTTGGTTAGTAGCTGGGAATCTGGAGAAAGGGAAGTCCTTCCAGCTGGTAGTCTGGAAGGTGGTGACCATGGACGCCAGTCTCTCAGGCTGGCTGGCGATTTCTGGCAGAAGCCACTGTCCAGGGAAAATGGTCTGCAATAAAAAACAGATTGCCCATCAATATCTTAGAGATCAGGGCAGCTAGCCTGGCTCTAGTGTTTTGAACTGCCAGATTACAGGGATGCCCAGTCAGGATCCAATCTGACAATGCCACAGCAGTGGCTTATATCAACCACCAAGGGGGGCACCAAGTGTCAGTCAGCCCAGAAGGAGGTGGGCTACATTCTGACAGAGAAATACGTACTATACGGCAGAGAAATACGTATTATGCCTGTCGGCAGTATTCATTCCAGGGGTGGAGAATTGGCAGGCGGACTTTCTAAGTCACCAGCAGTTTGTTCCAGGGGAGTGGTCCCTACATCCCGAGATTTTTTATTTTTTTTGTTGATTTGTCAATGATGGGGTAACCCAGACAGGGATCTGTTGGCATCCAGGTTCAACAACAAACTGGAAAGCTTTTTTGTGTTCAGAACCAGGGATCTGCTCGCAATCGGGGCGGATGCTTTGGTGACTCCTTGGGATCAGTTTTCCCTAATCTATGCGTTCCCTCCAGTTCATCTTCTTCGTCCAGATTTTAAAAGATCGAGGTGTCTCTGGTCCGTTGGTAGCTGCTATGATAAACGCCAGAAAACCAGTTTCTAGAAACATTTACTACAGAGTTTGGAAATCTTAAATTTCCCAGTGTGAGGCCAGAAAATGTCATCCCCATAAATATGTAATCGGGAGGATTCTTGCCTCTTTTACAATTGGGGGTAGAAATGAGGCTGGCTTTGGGAATGATTAAGGGTCAGATTTCGGCGGCCTAGTCCATTTTATTTCAAAGCCCAAGTGCTTTGCATTCTTTGCGAGCCTTTATACAGGGCGTGATTCGCATGAGTCCGCTGGTCAGGCCACCATTATGTCCTTGGGATTTAAATTTGGTTCTGTCTGTCGTACAGAAGCAATCTTTTGAGCTCATTTGGCATATTCCTCTGGTACTTTTGACAAGGATAATAATATTTTTGGTTGCAGCAACCTTGGCTAGAAGGGTGTCGGAGTTGGCGGCTCGTTCGTGTAAAGAACCATTTTTGATTCTGCACCAAGACAGAATAGTGTTTCGACCTCACCCGGCCTTTTTGCCTAAGGTAGTGTTCACTTTTCATTTGACTCACAATATCACACTGCCTTCCTTTTTTTCCAGCTCCTCGTTCGACTGAGGAAAAATTGTTGCATTCTCTCCATGTAGTGCGAGCTGTCAGTCTATCTGAAGATGTCAGCTCAGATTCGGAAGACTGATTCTTTGTTCTACCAGAAGGGCCCAAGAAAGGGCAGGCAGCATCAAGATCAACTATCACTCTTTGGATCCGCCAAGTTATTGTTCAGGCTTATGGGTTGAAGGGAAAAGTCCCACCTTTTCGGGTAACGGCAGATTCTACTAGGGGAGAAAGTGCCTCATGGGCGGTTCCTCATCAGGCATCTATGGCTCAGATTTGCAAGGCCGCTACGTGGTCTTCGGTGCATACATTCACTAGGAGGATACTGCATTTGGTTGCAGCGTGCTGCAAGCAATGATGTAGGTCCTTTTAGTTTGATGGTCTTCATAATTACAGTCTCCCTCTCCTCAAGGGCATTGCTTTGGGACATCCCAGATAGTAATTATTATGGCTGCTTTGTGTCCCGTGATGTACGATAAAGAAAATTAGATTTTTCCTGCATCTAACCTGTAAAATCAATTTCTTGACGGGAGAGGTCCCCCCCCCCCCCCCTTTTTGTCTGGGAATTCTATTGCTTGCTACAAAACTGAGGTACTTCCTGCATTTGAGGGGTTATATAGAGGGGGACATCCTATCTTTTTGGTTTGCCAGTGTCTATTCACCTATAGGTGGTGTATAACCCAGATAGCAATTATTATGGCTGCTCTGTGTCCCGTGATGTACTCCAAGAAATGGATTTTACAGGTAAGATGTAGGAAAAATCTAATTTTTGACGATTATTATGTACCACCCTGTCACATGTTGTACCTGTACCATACCTATGTTCTCAATAAACTACCATTCGGATCTTTAAAAATCCACTTTTATTTCTGGCCAATTTTTCAATAAACTAGGAAATGCCTAAAGGGTGGAAGGAGGGGGGGTGTGGGTGTAAGCAAAAGAGGAAGAAAATTGGGGTAGAGGGTTGTGTTAGGGAAGTAGTAAAGGAGTGGGGTGGTATAAAAAAAAACTATGGCAATTCTATCCTCCCTTCACTTTGGGCTGGTATGATCGTCATTATCGAGTGTGGATGTGAATGCTGGGTTCTCTGACCATCCTCAAGATTAACAGTCTATAGTGGTGTATAGTGGTTGTCTGTGGTTCGATCGGCCAATTCAGGTTCTTGGAGGAAAAGGCCCTGGCTGGGTGTTAGCCACAGGCTTTAAAGCTTGTGCAGCTGGTAAGTGTGCACTCTTTGTGGATGTGGATTTACTATTGTCTGTCATAATCACAGGAGACAGTCACAACATATTGTGTTTTTGGTTCACTCACCTTCCTTCCATTGAAGGATATTCAAGATTTCTCATTCATATTGGAGGACTCTCTTGTTATTTTTGTCACATAGTTCACTAATGGGACTTGTCGTGTTTTATTTTTAAGTTTGTATCTAATTTTTTGGGTTACATGTCAATATTTAGAGCGCAGCTCCTATTCTATAAAAAACGAGTCTCTGACATCCTATGTGGAGCTAGGCTCAAGTAGTTCTTTGTACTTATCAGAGAATATCGAATTGGATCCAGTAAAACCAGGTCTTGTAGAAAGGGAACCCCATTTTAGCCATGTACTTAGTATAAATTTCAAGGCCACCAGGATTAAAACTATTGATCCTAGGCGGAACCCCTTTATAAGCACCTACTTAGTAGCATTTTCAAGGCCACCAGGCTCAAAATTATTACTAAGTCCTTATTAGGAACATGGATAAGGTCCAAGAACACTATTTTCCTATATGAAATGTAAAGCACGATTCTTTGCAGCCTTGAAGCTGGCCCACAGCCTGATGCTGGAGAGGAGAGACAGCAATAGCCACATGACACCACTGGAATGTATATTTTTATTAACAGTATGAATGCAAGGAGGGGTTCTGGGACTGAATAGGGTTGGTTTTTTGGTAAGCTGGAGTTTAGTTTTAAACAATAAGTTCACCGCTTTTAGGGTGGAACATGTAATGTTCCCACGCCTGCTCCCCTGTCTGTAGTCACTGTAGTAACTAATAGGGGGCCGTTGAGCGATCTGGTAGTTAATTTTCTCTTCCTGTTAGTGTGTATCTGCCTGCCCGTATGAGGTCAAGCAGACAGATACACTGACAAGTCTGCAGGAGTACTGCATGGCATACGTGATCTGCTGATCACTGGTGCAATGCTTTACAGGCTTCAAGTAAAAAAAAAAAAAAAAAAAAAAAAAAGAATAAAAAGAAATTTTCACCTGCAAAAAGATGCGCATTCATAAATATTTTTTAAAAGTTGTACTTATCCTTTAAATTGCAATAGTGGTTAATTGATTTTACTTGATGTCTAGGTTTATTTAGCATGCTAAATAATTTTATTGGGTAGTAATGCAGTATAATAAGTATAATTTGGCATGTTCTCCCTTTAGGTTTTTAAGAATGCAAGTCAACAAGAAGGATGCAATCCTGATGTATGGGTTAATTTGGCTTGTACATATTTCTTTCTGGGAATGTATAAAGAGGCAGAGGAAGCAGCCAATAAAGGTAAAATCATATTTAATAATTTGTATATTGTTGAAGATGCTAATTAAAATGTTAAAGAGAACAAGTCAAAAACCGGTGTTTGTAATTGTTATACCCATGTTTCCTTACTGTTCAGGGTAGCCATTTGCCCTATTCAATACTCAAAGTGATTGTAAACGATCACCTTGTAAAAACAACCCATTCCATTTCAAATAGAAATAAAAGGCAAAACATTTTTGTATAGAAATATAAAAAAAGGGAAAAAAGTTTTTTTTTTTTTTTTTTAAGTGATCACATTCCCTTTCTGCATAAGAGCTGGGGGAGGTGAAGCAGCAGTACACTGAGCTTCCCAGTGAATGGCTACACAGCGGGGGGTGTCAGTACAAGTCTGATCATTGGAGGAGAGTACGCGGAGTTCCCAGCATAGCTAGAGAACTGACCATGGTGTGCTCTTCTGCTTAGTGTGGTCAGTTTTTGATAGGAAAGCAAGGGGACTAGCAGGAACACCAGAGATTTCACATAAAGGAGGCAATACAAAGAGAACAGGTTAATTTCTCATACAAGTACATGCTACATCAGGCACATATGAGAAATATGAAATGTTGGGGTATCAAACGCTTTAAAGCTCAGCCTGGCAAAGCTGGTTTCACCTGCTCATAGGTGATAACATACTATTGCAAGACTGAAAGTTAACAGACGTGCTTTTGGGATTGCACAAAACATGACATTTTTACTCTCCTCCAGCTGTTTCAAAATGGTCTGCGTGTGTGTGCGTTCAGCACTGAGATTTCTAGGATAGGTTTTTCCCCTGCTATTTACTCTTAAAGTTTTTGTTATTGAGGTGCCCAGACTATGCACAGCACAGTTTTTACATATTCCAAACAATCAGCAAAAGTACTTTAAAACAATCCCCCTTTCACCTCTGTAGCTATAGTATTTATGGAAAAATTTATTTTCAATGTTCACAACAGACACTGAATTTTACGCTTTATTTTTTATGGAGAGCTGAATCTTGGCAACTTGCCAGCTTTCCTATGTAAACACACAGCAGATGTTTCTAAGCAATTGGGCTGGGATCAATTTTGCACTGCACACACGCATTACCACACTACACCGTGCTATGCAAGCTTTAGTTCACAATAGTGTGCCATTCATTTTGAATGGCACCCCAATGCTCTAATGCACCTACACTGCAGTATGCCACAGTACACTACAGTGAATTGTGTTTAAAAAAAAAAAGAAAAAAAAAAGGTCTGGTTTGGTTTTGGCAGCCTATTCAAAATCAGTAGGCTTCCCTAATGGAAAGCATATTATTGCACGACATAATGCGTGCTACCGCTGAAATGTCAGTGGTGACATCACTGTCAGAGGTGAAGTGTGACTAACATTTCAAGGAAGAAGCAGCAGCCACCAGTAAGGCACACGCCATTAGAGGTACCTTTTATTGGTACCTAGCTAATACCCCAAAAATGTTTTTGCCCAAACTTCAACTTTAAAGTGGAACTTTTGTCAAAAATGTTTCTTGTTTTATATAAAATGGGGATGGGTGGGAGTTTTAATTGAAATCTTTGCTTGTCTGTGGAGGTTTCCTCCCACTTCCTGTCCATATTAGATAACCAGTAGCAAGGCTATTGCCTCAGAACAAAACAAAACAAAAACTCCCCACTCTTCTAATAAGTCGTTGCTGTTTGTGTCCCCATTGGAGAAGTTGTTCTCCATCGTTTCTGTCACACAGAATGTTAATGGCAGGAGGGCAATACAGCAGGCACTGTGTGTGCAAGAGGAAATGCATGGATTATGTTGCAATGCACCCACAAATTAAAACTCATCTGTCCTGTGAGTGGTTGGATAGGGCTGTGAATTATTGGGTACTTTAAGCAGATTACCCAGATTTGACACAACAACCTAAAAGGAAATACTATTAGAAAATCCCCTTTTTAAATATTTGTAGGAAATCAAATAAAATAACTGTAAATGTTACACTGAATTGTATACAATGTTTATAAGCTTCCTCAAAGTGAAGGATTATATCTGTGTGAAAGTGTTCTATGCATAAACTGGCAACCTTTTAATAAGGGTTACCACATTGCTGATATGGTAAATTTCATGCTGATAAGTCTTCCCTTACTTTTACTGCTAGTTTTGGGAATGGTGTTAAAAATGTATTTTCTTAAACAAGCATTAAGGGACCTAGGATGATAATTCAGGTACATGCTGCTGCCTTCACATAGTTCCCAACTTTCCCTGATTTAGAGGGACTGTCCCTCTTTTGGAACCAAATCCCTCTGTCACGTTTTCCTCGTTTGTCTCTTTTTGGTCTGATGTATAGCCCTCTATGAAGAAATGTATTACAGAAACTGTACTGTTTACCTACCAGAAGTGTTAAACCACACATCCAACCGCTAAATGAGTGCAGAAAAAATCACCTGTGGGTTTTTTTAACCATTCAATTTTTGAATATCAATATGGACCATATAGCTTGGTAAATCCTGGCCCCCCCAAATCCTATAAACCTATGAGTAAGGCAGACCATACTCCACAACCACAGGTTGTGTTGACAGGGGAATCCTCCCACCGAGCCATTGTATTCTCCCGGCGGGGGGGAAGCCGATCATGCCGGGAGAAGACAGTGATTATCGTTAGTGGCTATAACAGCTGTTAGCGGTAATTGGTACATTTATTTTGTCCATACATAGTTCTAACCTTGGCTGGCTTCTGCTGAACCGACTGAGATGCGAACAGTCTATGGCCAGCCATAGTCTTTGTTGCAATGAGGGGACACCCCCAACTATCATCTGTGTACAGCTCTCAAAGCAAAAGCCTCATTTGTGACTTAAAGTGGAGTTCCGACAAAAAAAAAACTTAAAAGTCAGCATCTACAAATACTGCAGCTGCTGACTTTTTATAATCGGACACTTACCTGTCTCAGGGTCCAGCGATGCGGGGGAACAAAGCCCTGCTCGTCTCCCCCTCCTCTCTGCGACGCTGGCATTGTCACTGTGGGCTCCCGGCTGTGGCTTCCGGGCAATCATCTGGGATCTGTGACGTGTCCCAGATGATTGCCAGGAGGGAGAGGTGGTCTTGCTTCCGGTGCCCCTGGGGGGAAGTGGGAGATGGAACACTCTAAAAAGAGGGTTTCTGCTCCGCCCACCAAAAAATGACATGCCAAATGTGGCATGTCAGGGGGTCACCTTCCCTTAAAGCAGAAGTTCCATTTTTGGGTGGGGGAACTCAGCTTTAAAGATTCTCATCTTTCTCCGGGTATGGAAATCCCACATGGAATCTTGTAGGTTGGTCATTGCTTCCCTCTTTCTAGGGAACTTTCTGGCCTCTGTAAACATCAAGGATGCTTACTTGCATGTCCCCCCTCCCATCTTTCTGTCAGGCCAACATTCCTGCAAACATTCTTTGCAGTCGGCTCACAACTTTACCCATTTTTGGCCCTCCCCTTTTAGGTCTGTCCACTAGACCTTGAGATTTCACCAGGGTGCTAGTCCCTGTAGTTCTGCTTTGCTCTTTGGGCATTTATATAGTGGAGTACCTAGATAAACTAAAAGATAGATTTTACTGAGGGAACAGTTTAACACACTCTGTCAGCTAATGTCTAACTAATTGTTTAAACTCTACAGAAGTTCAGGTGGATCTTGAACATCCAGGAGTCAACATTGGAACTAACTGACTACTTGAGGTATCTAGGTCTTCTGGCTACTGCTTTGTCCAGGGTCCTCATCCCATAGGCCTAACTCCAAACTCTCTCCCATGTTCACATGTTACAGTCCAGAAGCTGACAAACCTTCCTCTTTTGCATGAATGTTCCTCTTTCAAACCAGTTCCATATGCCCAATTCTACCCCACACTGTTGCAACTTACCATTCAGGCTGTGTGAGTCAAGAAGGCCCAGTCTCTGAACAATTGCGAGTGCCTGGTTCCAAAAACTAGGGTTGCTCTGGCTTGGTGGCTCTCAAGTCCTAACCCTGGAATCTGGGAAATATTTCCTTTTGCTAGTCTGGAAGGTGCTCACAATGGCAGCCAGCCTGTCGGGCTGGGGAGGTGTTCTGGACACCCTTCTGGTGCAAGGAACTTGGTTGCTGGAGGAAGCTTTTTTTTCCAAATCAACCTTCTGAAGTTAATTTTACCCTTCGTCACTGGACCTCTCAACTGCAAGGTTTCAAACAGGACTTTGTATAACAATGTCATAACTGCAGGGAGGAAGCAAAGGTTTTTCAGCTCAAAAAAGAGTCAACCAGATTCTTGCTTGTCCAGAATTTCACATTCCAGCCCTGTCTGCCATGCATATACCAGGTGTGAGAAATTGAACGGTGTACTTCATCATCATCATTATCTGGTTACAGAATGGTCTCTCTATCCTGAGGTGTTTTAGGAGCTTTGTTTCAGAGGGGGGAAGCACTCCTGCAGACATGTCCTCTATCATTGTGCCTGTACCTCCATACAGGCTTTCAGTAATAAGGCTGGAGTGTAAATAAACTTCAAGGGTGCTCATCTGTGCCCCAGCAGTCAATTGAGAACTACAAACCATCTTCCATGGTGGCAGATTGGACTTGTACTTTCTTCATGCACAAATTCCTGTGAACAAATTGCGTGGCTGTGCTGGCGGAGCATAGCTGCTCCATTTTTGAAATCTAACAGTGGGTGCAGGGAGAGGATTCCCCAACCGCTATCACGAAGTGGGAAGGTGCAGGGGGGTGTGAACGGGGCAGGAGCTGGGGCACGTTACACCCTAAACATGTAATATGCTCCAAAAGGTAAACTTTTAACAACAAACTGAGCAAGTTTGTCTCCAGGTCCAGGGATCCTATAGTCTCTACAGTGGATTCTCTGGTGACTCCATAAATCAATTCAGCCTGATCCATGCCTTTCCTCCTCTAAAACACCTTCATTACCCCCTCTATAGGATTGAGATAGAAGGCATTCTAGTAATTCTTAGCACGCTGAACTGGTCCAGGTGGACATGGTTCTCGGACCTCGTCATTTTCCTGGCAGACTCTCTTTGAGCACTCCCAAATCGTCCGTATCTTGAATCCGAAAGATCACTTTACCATCCAGCTTCTTGGTTGCTGGCTTGAAGGGCCTTGCTTTTGCAGCCCATGTCTTGAGGAATAAGGGCCTGCCTGCTTCTTGTTCTACTATCTCCATGTGGATTTGACAGCCCGCCATTCAAGTCGGTATACTTAGGCCTCATGCACACTGCTGCTCCTAAATGCATGTTTTTTGGCACTTTTGGTGTTCTTTTGCCAAAGCCTCTGAACTCAGCTCAATAAAAGCCTATGGTTGACTTACTAAAACTAGAAAGTGCAAAATCTGGTCAGTTCTGCATAAAATCCAATCCCTTCCAGTTTTTTTTTTTTTTGTCAAAGCTTAATTGAACAAGCTGCAGTTGGAATCTGATTGGCTACCATGCACAGCTGCACCAGATTTTATACCCTCCAGTTTTAGCAAATTAACCCCTATGTTTTCATGCACATAGGCTTTTACCAGAGTTTTGGAGCAGCAGAGTTTAGAGGGAATAGAATGCTCCTTTTCTGAATTATTATAATTGGGTTCAGGAGAAGAATGTTTTGGCAGAAAACATGTTTACCAGCATATCTCATCCAGGACAGTTATTAGCATCCAGTGTGCATGAGTCCTCATGATTAAGGTTCTCTTTCTCTACTAGGTCAGTTGGTGCTTCATAGGCTTTTCAGCATCAGACATCCGTTTTTTAGATCTGAAAGTCTGCCATCTAGTCTTCTATTCACACGATTGTCCGGTTTTACAAGATGGTTGTTCAGGTCTCATCTGATGTCCTCTTCAGTCATAACATGCTTCAGGTGGCTTTGTTGAGCCTCCTTTTGGTAACCTCTTACTTGTGGGCCTGTGAACATGTTTGCTGTGTTGCCCAAAAGACTCCTTTTGTATATACCTATGTACCTTTTTAATGTATGTTTAACCACTTCCGGACCGCCGCATGCCGATGTACGTCCTCAATTTGAGGACGGATATCGTTATGGCAGCAGCTAGCTGCCATAACCCCAGTATCCCTGTGTTCGGCCGGCGGTCCGGTACAAGATAAAAGTGGTCTCTGCGGTGGATTTGCTGCGAGATCACTTTAATCAGCGGCAGGAGAGGTGCCCCCCCCCCCTTCCACCATGATCCGTGCCCTCCGCCGCGGCGGAGGGCACTGGATCTCGGTCCTTCTCAGGGCTGTGCATGGAGACGAGTGAGGGGAAGATGGCCCCCACCCGTCTCCATGGCACTGCAGAGCGGAAGCAACGTCAAAAGGTCACTTCCGCCCATAGCTCTTAACGGGCCATTTTTTTTTTTTTCTTCATTTTTTTTTTTTTAAATGACTATTTATTTATTTATTTATTTTTATTTAACTTTAGTGTAAATATGAGATCTGAGGTCTTTTTGACCCCACATCTCATGTTTAAGAGGTCCTGGCATTCTTTTTTTCTATTACAAGGGATGTTTAGGAATAAAAGTGACACAATTTATTATTTTTTTTTAAACAGTGTAAAAATAAAAGGTAAAATAAATAAGAAATTTTTTTTTTTCTTTTTTAAGCGCGCCCCGTCCTGCCGAGCTCGCGTGCAGAAGCGAACGCATACGTGAGTAGCGCCCGCATATGAAAACGGTGTTCAAACCACACGTGAGGTATCCCTGTGATCGGTAGAGCGAGAGCAATAATTCCTAGACCTCTTCTGTAACTCAAAACATGCAACCTGTAGAATTTTTTTAAACGTCACCTATGGAGATTTTTAAGGGTAAAAGTTTTTCGCCATTCCACGAGCGGGCCAACTTTTGAAGCGTGACATGTTGGGTATCAATTTACTCGGCGTAACATTATCTTTCAATATAAAAAAAAAAAATTGGGCTAACTTTACTGGTGTTTTATTTTTTAATTCAAAAAAGTGTATTTTTAAAAAAAAAGTGTGCTTGTAAGACCGCTGCGCAAATACTTCGTGACAAAGTATTGCAACGACCGCCGTTTTATTCTCTAGGGTGTATGTATAGTGTATAACGTTTGGGGGTTCTAAGTAATTTTCTAGCAAAAAAACTGTCTTTAACTTGTAAACACATCTAAAAAAGAGGCCCGGTCCTTAAGTGGTTAAGAAAATAGGAGTTCTAACCACAAATCCTTTTCTTGGGGTACATTCGGGGACACAGGTCCTTCCTCTCTCTTCTTCTGTTTCACTCCTACTATTGCTTTGCTACAAAACTTGAACATGATGGAGTGGGAGGGTTTATATGTAGCATTCCTTATAGTCTTGTTTCACCAGTGTCCAATTCCCAGAATGCAGCAGCACAATCTTATGTACATGACATACCATCCTGTGCCCCTAATGTTCTCAAAGAAAATAATTTTATGATAAGCCATAAATCCTCTTTGGTTATGAATTGAAATGTTTTTTGTTTTTTTTTTATTTCTTTAGCAGCTAAAAGTCGCCTCCAGAATCGCTTGCTATTTCACTTGGCACATAAGGTATTTATTTGTCACAGCACAGCCAAATATTTTTCCACTTTAATAGTATAGTGTGAATGTTAACATCTGAACTAAAGCAATTTAGTAGCCAATTATGAATGCAAATGTCTGATTTGTTGGTGTGGCATTATGTAGCTATATACTGACATGCACCCAAAGTGCAAATGCTGAAATCAGCATAGTTTCTTCAAGATGATAGAAACGTGTAAAAGCACAAATTCTTACTCTTGGTGATGCTGCCCATTGTCTCCTTGTCTTGGATACAGCAGTCAGACTGCACTGCTTTCTACTGTAGGATAATGTGTTGGGCTGGGTTCACACTAATGTGATTGCAGACATTGCATGTGATGCGCACCGCATTCCTGTGTACATCACATGCAATGTCTGTGCGGCTGAAATTGCATTCGCACCAAAATGGTGCAGGACCCTTTTTTTTTTTTGTCCACACTGGTATAGGATTGCATGGGTGTTCCAACCCATGCGATCCGATTCCACAGTTCGCACTGCGAACCGATTTGGGGGTATAAATAACTTTATATTGACACCCGCAGTATTTCGCAGAGCACAGTGTGAACTACCTACCATTCTGATGTGGTGTGGGAGCCGGCACAGGAATCGCTGTGGTTCCCACATTGCGCCAGTGTGAACCCAGCCTGAAAGCTGCTCTTTCTGTCAGGGTTCCATGTGTGCACATTTGCTGTTTTGCCCATAACCCTAGTTGCTCAATGTAGCATCTTTAGTCTCTTTGCTGTTAGTGTAGGTATGTTATAACCTACTGTGTTACTGGCATCAGGGGGTGAGAAGGGAAGGTAGAGTCAATAAGATCAGCAGCAGGTGCCAGGGTGGAAGGTAAAAGAATCAGACTGGAGGTGTACGCATCAATTATACGCATCAATCAACTTTATCATGAAAGAACAAAAAAAAAAAGAGAAATATGTATATATACAAGAATCGTAAACAAACTATAAAATATACACATATGGCTGCAGTCAGACACATGGCGAGCATCCCCAAATATGGGTTCCTACCATATTGGCTGAGCGTGGCGGACAGATTAAAATTAAAAAATGAATAAGGAGTGAGATCCAGTGATGCCATGCACCGGATCAGCCACAGTCACCCAAATATGCTGGGTCTCCTGTAGGGAGGGGGTATGGGTGGATGGAGTCAAATGGGGCTCAGAATGTAACCTGTCAATCCAAACATAAGATATCCTTATGAATTCTCTTTAAAGTGGTTGTAAACCCACAAACAAAACAAAGACAAAAAAACCCCTGCAAGACAAAAGCAAAATGAGCTAGTATGCATAGCATACTAGCTCATTATGTATTACTTACCTTAGATCGAAGCCCCCACGGTCCTCATTCACCGCTCCGGCCGGCGACATCGCACCCGGAGTTACTTCTGGGTATTGCAGGCTCCGGCGCTGTGATTGGCTGAAGCCGCATTGATGTCACTCCCGTGCATGCGCACAGGAACCGCTGGTAACAGCAGAGTCTAACTGAAGCAACGGCACGTACTGTGACTATTTACTGTGATGGCTATGTGGTTTCCAGAGTCACTGATGTCCTGTCCTGATGGTGTGAGGCTCCCAGGGATAGCAACAAAATGTCTGCCACCACGTGGGTCCTTATATACCCCTCCCCGTTGTGTTATGACGCAGCACGGATGTAAAGGGGAGGGGCTGCATGAAGAGGGGGGCATCCAAGATCTCAAGCCATGCCATGGACCGCGGCAATTGCCATCAAACAAAGAGGGAGTCAATCATGTCCACACCCCTACAGACGGGATTCACTGAGCAACATTCTCATGGCCAATAAACTGCCACAGAGCACAACACGGCAGGAAGCCGAATCCCTCAAGCCAAGTGCCTGCATAGGTGCCCCCCAAGTTTAGGAGGACTCTGTACCTATCCCCACATCGTGGGGATGGACGCCCATGGGCGTCCGTACGGGGACCCACAAGGTGGATGGGCAAAGGGGCCAAATGGAGCAGAGCTCCACAGGCGTCACTCTATATGAAAAAAAAAAATATATATATATATATATATAGCTAAAAGACAGTATATCAAGCCAAAAATTGATTACCGTATTGGCGTATAACACGCACTTTTTTCCCCTTAAAATCAGGGGAAAGCCGTGGGTGCGTGTTATACGCCGATCCCCGCTATCGCTATGTGAATGTCGGCGATCGCCGCCGACATTTACATGGCGAGTAGTTTTAAATATGGCGCCGCGGAGTTCGGAGGGACTCGGCGGTGCTGAACGAGCGCCGCCGAAATCACAGAGCCGAGATACACATACCTGAGTGTATTCGGCTCTTTCCGGCGCCGCTCACAGTCACGCCCAGTCACGCCATTGGACCTGTGTTATGTCCATCATAGGGTGGGACTGGGCGGGACTGTGAGCGGCGCCGGAAAGAGCCGAATACACTCGGGTATGTGTATCTCGGCGGCGTTCGTTCAGTTCCGCCGGCGCCGAGTTCCTCCGAACTCCGCGGCTCCATATTTAAAACTACTAGCATGTGTATGGCGGCGGCAGGCGGTAGACATGGACACTGGGGACAAGGCTGCACTGGGGACAAGGCTGCACTGGGGACAAGGCTGCACTGGGGACAAGGCTGCACTGACGCAAAGGCTGCACTAACAAGGCTGCAGATGAACACTGATGAGGCTGCATTGATGGGCATTTTAATGTAAGTTTCTTTTCCTTAAACTTCCCTCCTAAAAGTTTTTTTCCTTAAAATTCTCTCCTAAACTTGGGGTGCATGTTATACGCCGGCGCGTGTTATACGCCGATAAATACGGTAATTGATTTATGGAATTGAGTGGACCTCGCCAAGTGCATAAATGCAGCCATGAACACTTACACATTCTTAAACAGTACCCCAAAGTACTATAACATGAAAATACATAGCATAACAAATGTTGTATAAAGTAATTATAATTCCCTCTGCACACAAGGGATAACACATGAAGAAAACATGGTAGCAATTGCACAGACCAGAAATTGATAAACACAGTCCAAAAATGGAGAGAGGAGTAGGGGCACATACAGGACTCCAGTCAAAGTCCAGTGTGATAGAGATCATATATTGGATAAACGAGTGATTACAGGAACGGTTTGTAACTGATTCCCTCATTCAAGCCTGGGTGTCTAGTCGCCTGTAGCAAGTAGATCCATCTGGTTTCAAGTTAGTTTTTTTGTCAATATCACCGCCTCGTTCATGAGGAGGGATATGTTCAAGAGTAAAGAAGCCTATCGAATTGAGTCCCCAGTTTTATGATGACTGGTCACGAGGGTGTCCCTAAGAGATCTTGATCTCTTATATGTAATTTCATAATCTATGGATTACAGGTCCCGAATGAAGTTTGGCTGGTTGCCATAGACATTGAGGCCCAATACAATTCTATTCCACACACACACAAGGTGTCCAGGTGGTACGAGAATTTGTTGACCAGCGTGATTTGGATTCTTGGAAATATAATGACTTTATTGTGGAAATGTTGAATTTCATCCTTACACATAATATTTTTGTCTTTAGGTTCCCACTACACTCAGGTACAGGGAGTTGCTATGGGGACAAGATTTGCTCCTTCGTATGCTAACCTGTACCTGGGGGGTCGGAATGTGCTCCATCGTATGCTAACCTGTACCTGGGGGGTGGGAACGAGACCTTTTTGCTGAAGAATCCAGCACTATAGAAATTGGGAACATTTTATCAAGGAATGTAATTCTCTTCTGGTCATAGCTGTACGTGAACTTAAGGTTAT
>JBBDGP010001344.1:2870000-3030000 GCA_037952835.1 Lithobates septentrionalis
AGTGACCTCACCACGCTGTTGAGAGGAGGACAGGATCCTGTGTTTGCCGGCCAGCGTTGATTTTTTGCGTTTTTTATCTTTATACATGTAAGTGCAATACTACCCCTTTTTCCTTTAATAAATTGGTCATATTGTATTACGCTATGGTCAGTCTCTCTTCTTTCTGAGCCTATCCCGAGTACATTTCCATACGGCTATGAATCAAGGAGATGCTTAGGGGGTTGCCAGTACCAGGTCCATTTCCCGTGTGTGTCCAGCAGCCATCCTTGGAAGACGAAGGCCGTGGCTGGGTTATAGCCAAATGCCTCTTTCTGCTTACTATCCTGTAAGCAGGCAATTTATACGGTGGTCGGGCACTCTTTCATATGTGTGGAGTCACTGTGGTGTTACTCAACAATTGAGTTTATGGACTACTCTTCTCATTATTGATTTACCTGTTGTTATGGGCGCAACCATCCTTCATTTTATCTGTCTATTTTGTGTGTATTCCACATTTGAGTTGCTGCCTTTGTTTTAATAGCGCAGTGTTTTCCCTTTTTTAGGAAGTGGAATGTATAAGGTATTTACTGGCAGAAAAAAAAAATGTTTTACTATCCAAAGTTAAAACAACAAGGCAGAAGATTTAATAGATGGAAAGTTGAAAAAAAATAACTAAAGGTCCGCTTTAAGGTTTTACATAAATTAATAAGAGCTACTCATTTTAAGCACCCCTGTCAATGTTAAATGGTTTGTCTCGACCCATCAAATGCGACTTTTACTGGACAGCTTGGTCTTTTAAAGGAAGGTAAAAAAAAAATAACAGACTTAACCACTTGCCGACCAGCCCCCGTCATTCTACTGAGGCAGGTCAGCTCGTTCACGCAAAACGCAGGTGTACAACAGCTCCTTTTAAGAACCATAGCAGACACACACACCCGTTGCACTGCAGGGGACTCGATGGGTGTGGCCGGTGGAAAAGCTCCAGAAACGGGGATCTGTCAATGTAAACAAACAGATCCCTGTTCTGACAGGGGAGGAAAGGGAGATCTGCTGTTCCTAATGATCAGGAACAGCGATCTCTCTCCTCCAGTCAGTCCCATCCCCCTACAGTTAGAAATGCCTCCCAGGGAACACATTTAACCCCTTGATCGCCCCCTAGTGTTAACCCCTTCCCTGCCAGTGACATTTACACAGTAATCAGTGCATTTTTATAGCACTGATCACTGTACAAATGTCAATGGTCCCAAAAAAGTGTCAAGTGTCCAATCTGTCCGCCGCAATGTCACAGTCCTGCTAAAAATCGCACATTGCCGCCATTACTAGTAAAAAAAATAATAATAATAAAAATGCCATAAATCTACCCCCTATTTACCAAAAATATGTAGAAAAATATATATTGACCTAAACTTTTTGCTTATTTATTATAGCAAAAGGTAAAAAATATATTTATTTTTTTCAAAATTGTCGCTCTTTTTTTGTTAATAGCACAAAAAATAAAAACCACAGAGGTGATCAAATACCACCAAAAGAAATCTCTATTTGTGGGAAAAAAAGGGTGTCCATTTTGTTTGGGTACAGTGCATGATCGCACAATTGTCAGTTAAATGGAAGCAGTGACGTATCGCAAAAAATGGCCTGGTCATTAAGGCGGTAATCTTCCGCTCTGTAAGTGGTTAAAGTGATACTAAAGTCTTGTTATTTTCAAAAAAAAAACAGTCATGCTTGCCTGTTCCGTGCAATGGTTTTGCACAGAGCAGCCCAGATCCTCCTTATCTCGGGTTCCCCCCCGGCGCTCCTGGTCCCTCCCTCCTTCTGAGTGCCCCCCCGAACTGCTGCTCTGTGTCCAGTCAGATACTGAGCCATGGTTTAGCCCCACCCCCTCTCTCTCCTCATTGGCTCACTGACATTGATTGACAGCAGCGGGTGCCAATGGCTCAGCCCCACTGCACGGGACAATTTATTTATTTTTTGCCCAGAGTTGGGCTTTAAAGCACTCTGACTGCCAATCAAAGCAGCTATCATTGAATAAATTTTTTACCTTACAGTCCTGTATACGCTGGAGTTTGCACTGCTTTGCTTCAGAATTTATACCCCATGTTGCTTTTTTTGGTTCATCAAAGCATCTCCAGAGCCTCCATAGAAGTCTATCACATTGCACCCTAACAGCACCAGCTCTTGAGTGGCATTTATTCAGAGTTCGCTTTGCTTTGTTTTGGAGGTATTGGAGATATGAGATATCCCAGGATGCACTGGGAAACCAACAAGCGAACTGGAAAGAATGTTATCAGCTGTCACTTCCGGTTCATGTGTATATATACTGGGAGTGCCTGCTGCAGACATAACATCTGGTGTGCAGCATGAAACAGCAGGAAAGTGAGCAGGAACCAGATCAGAGGGGAGAAACTACCAGACAGCACACGTGCACAGTGTGGGAATGCTGAAGTGGAAGGTGAACAGTGACCTGAGAGAGGACTGCACAGCAGAGAATCAGCAGCACTGGGGGACCAGAGTGGGAAAAACTAGCAGATGTTACATGTGGTGCGCAGAATGGGAGCAACATAGCGGGGACCGGAGAGAGAGGAGGATCAGCAAACCGTAGTATTACTACTGAGGAGTGGATCAGTAAAGGTGGGGTTACTACTGAGCAGAGGATCAGCAGAGCTGGGGGCACTACTGAGCAAGGAATCTGCTGAGTTGGCGATCTTCTGAGCCGGAGTACTAACGTGTGGGTGATTTGCTGAATGGGGGTACTTATGAGCTTGGGATCTTCTGAGCAGGGGTACTAACATGCAGGTGATCTGTTGAATGGGGATACTTTTGAGCTGGGAATCTGCTGAATGGGAGCACAAATGAGTTGGGGATCTGCTGACGGGCACCAATGAGCGGGGGATTTGCTGTGCGGGGGCACGCACTAATGAACTGGGGATTTGCTGAGCGGAGGTACTAATGAGTGGAGATCTGCTAAATTGAGGTACTAATGAGAGAGGGTTCTACTGAATAGGGGTACTAATGAGCTGGGGATCTGCCAAACCAAACAGAGGTAGTAATGAGTGGGGTTCTGCTGAATGAAAAACTAATGGGGGGGGGGGGTTCTGCTGAACAGGGGCACTAATGAGCTGGGGATCTGTTAAGTGGGGGTGCTACTGAGCAGGGGTTCTACTGAGCCCCTTTAAAACAAATACAAAATTAACACAAAAAAAGGCAATTGCCAATCTTAATTATTGCTTCAAAAACAAAAGCATCAAAAACACCTAAAAAATGCATGTTAAAGCAGTAGGCACTTTAACGTGTGTTACTAATCAATGGAAGTGTAAACTAGCCCTAACTTCTACAACTGCAAGAGAGCATGTTCTGTTGAAAAACAAAGGTCTTACTGGCAGGATCACCAGGTGAAAATAGCAGAGAGAAAGCCTAAAAAGAAAACAAATGCAGCCATGACATCTAAAAACTGGTAAACAAACTTGCACATACCATACATGACTGTAAAAATTTCAATATTTTTATATAGATTTATTTTGCACAGTTTCCAAATGCACTTACCGTACATAAGTGTTTGTTGTAACTCTAAGATTTTTTTATTAATTTTCTTGTCTTAAAAACAGTTCAATGATGAAAAAAGACTCATGGTCTTTCATCAGAACTTACAAGACATCATTGAAGATCAACTAAGCCTTGCATCCATCCATTATATGAGGTCACACTATCAGGAGGCTATAGATATATACAAGAGGATATTGCTAGAGAACAGGTATGCCATTTTATTTTATGGATAGCTAAATATTTGGAAGGCTTGTTTCTTGAATGTGTAATATGTAAAAAAAAGGCGGAAGGAACTACACTTTCCACTCATTCAACACCATTTTTTACAATTACAGTTCTATTTCACCAGAACGTCCTTAGCTGCAATCAGATTCAGTGAATTTTTAAACAAGCTTGATGATACTTGATACTGTAAAAGGGCTCTTTTCATCTTTTGATCAAATAAAGAGTTCCCTGTAATATGTGATATTGATTTTTAAGCTTAGCTTTGCTGCAGAAACTTCAGCAGCAGCTCATGTCTGTCCATATGCTATTTAAGTTATTAAAACGGTTGTAAAGGCAATTTTTTGTATAAGTATAAAATAATTAAATACCTGCAAAACAAACATGTTAAAACATAGTAACAATAAAAAATTGCACCATAAAATACAGTAAACCAGAGCAGAACAATAGCGAGGGCAATAGAGAAAGAAGAACAACTATTTTAGGCTTAGATAGATAGATCTATCTATCTATCTATCTATCTATCTATCTATCTATCTATCTATCTATCTATCTATCTATCTATCTATCAGTTGTGCTTTACATACCCTGGCAGAATTTGATTTTTTTTGGCCATTTTTCAGAGAATATGAATAAAACAAAAATATTTTTCACTCATGGTTAGTGTTTGTGCGTATATATGTGTGTGTATGTATATGTATACACAGTAGGGCAAAAAAGTAGATAAGAGGAAAAGAGGGTCAACAATGCCCATTTGCAGCATCACTGTGCCCATTTGCATGCCTCTCTGTGCCCATTTGCAGCCATAGGTCCCCTGAACTTCAAACTCGGTAGTTAAGGGTTCCTAGATGCCCCCTAGCTGCAGCCAAAATTTGGGGTCTCTGAACCCAAAGGGTCCCGAAATGACATTGCTGCAGATGGACACAGTTGACCGAATTTGGGGCCCCATATCTCGGGGGCACTTAGTGCTAAGAACCCCGAATTTGGTGTGCAAACCCAGTGGAACTAGCCCCATAAAATTTCCAAAGCTGGGGTTTCTAGCACCAAGTGGCCCCAAGATACAGGGCCCCAAGAATCAGTTCAGAAAATGTCAAGCACTTTTCTGCAGCACAGAATGACATTTTCCGAACCGGTTTTGGGGCCCCATATCTCAGGGTCACTTGGTGCTAGGAACCCCATCTTTGGATATGTTATGGTACCAGGTCCACTGGGTTTGCACACCAAATTTGGGGTTCCTAGCTCCAAGTGGCCCTGAGATATGGGGCCCCAAATTCGGTTCAGAAAATGTCAAGCACTTTTCTGCAGCAGAGAATGACATTTTCTGAACCGATTTTGGGGCCCCGTATCTCGGGGCCACTTAGTGCTAAGAACTTCAGCTTTGGATATGTTGTGGTACCACTGGGTTTGCGCACTAAATTTGGGGTTCCTAGCACCAAGTGGCCCTGAGATACGGGGCCCCAAAGTCGGTTTGGAAAATGAAATTTTTTGCTGCAGAAAAGTGCTTGACTCGAGTGTAAGTCGAGGGGGGCACTTTCTGCACAAAAAAAATGTGCTGAAAAATTCGACTTATACTCGAGTATATACGGTATTTTCCACCATAATTTGAAAATAAATCCTTTCCAAATCAGACAATGTGATTGTCTGGATTTATTTCCACATTTTGCCTCTCACAGTTGAGGTATAAATATGACAATTACAGGCCTCAGGCCTCCCACAGTGGGAGAACTTGCATGACTAAATACTTAAATACTTTTTTGCCCCACTGTGTGTATGTGTGTGTATATATGTATGTGTATATATATATATATATATATATATATGTATGTGTGTGTGTGTGTGTGCGTATATATATATATATATATATATATATATATATATATATATATATATATATATATATATATATATATATATATATATATATATATATATATATATATATATATATATATATATATATATATATATATATATATATTTTATATATATATATATATATTTTATATATATATATATATATTTTATATATATATATATATATTTTATATATATATATATATATATATTATATATATATATATTATATATATATATATATATATATTATATATATATATATATATATATTATATATATATATATATATATTATATATTCACTGGTTGGCCAGTGAATGGGGGAAGTACGGGAGCTGCAGAAGTGGTGGGCTCCCAATCAGGATTGGCATATGCAGTGGAAAGGACATTATAGGCTCTATGGGCCTGTCTTTGTCTTCTTGGTGGCTGCAGGACACTACTTGTGCTAGCCACCGAAGCAGCTTGAACTGCACTTATGGGACTTGCCACGTCCCCAAGTGTTACTGCAATACTGGTTTGTCTACGACCAGGATGTACTAGGCTGCTGGTGCTTGCCAGTGCACCAGAAGGATGAGCGGCACTAGTACTGGCTCTCTGCTCCATACGAGAGCCCTGCAGTTCTTGCACCTCAACAGAACAAGGTCGGGTACACCTGACTTTAGCTCTGACGACGGAGTGGTGGTCCCTGCTATCTGTCAGGGTGCCACTGCTCTCTACGGGTTCGTATACTGAGCCTGAATCTGACAGTGAGGCTTTCCCTTCACTCTCATCTATCATACTTAGCAACGTGTAGGTCTCTGGACATTTTGGCCTCTAAATTTATAGGTGCAACTAGTGCGACTCTCAGGCAAAAGAGCACCTGGTTGTCAGAGCCTGCTTCAATCGCTACCAAAAAAACTGTTAACTGCAGCGTCACGCCTGATCCCTGTGAACGCTATGTGTGTTGTGTTTTTGTAAGTAACAGTGATCTGTTGATACTGCACTTGGATGGGCTGGGAGCGGAGGGGCTAAACGCAGGTGCTAGCAGGTGTCTAGGCTGATCCCACTAACGTCACATTTTTGGGAACACTAAACTATTGGGGACGCTAATATAGTTCTGATCAGTTCAAAGATATTCATCCGTTCAGACACTATACTAGTAAGGCAGGTGGATGGTGTGAGTGTTGCTACTGGCACTAATCTGAGGCTGCCTGGGATTGACACTGACCCTAACTGATGCTAAATCCTAACTGATGTCGCCCACTGGGCAATCAGGGGGTTAAACCTTTATTAGCTAATATACGGCGGGTACCCTGATGCTATACAAAACTAACTAGCGTCAACAGAGACACCAATACGATGATTACTGGTGACGGGTGAAAGGGTCAACTAGGGGGCAATCAGGGGGTTAAAACCTTTATTAGGTAATATATGGGGTTACCCTGATGCTATAAAAGACTGACGGTGAAGCTAACTAGCATTACCCGTGACACTAATACGATAATCAGAAAATAGATCTGTACACTATACTAGTGACACTGGTGACAGGGGGTGAAAGTGTTAACTGGGGGGGTGATCAAGGGGTTAAACCTTTATTAGGGGGTTAATGGGGGGTACCCTAGACCCACCTGGGCCTACTAGTAACTGCCCTAATGCTGTTTAGTGTCACAAGTGACACCAGTACAGTGATCAGTGAAAAATCTGAAAACTGCACTTTGTGACTGTGACAGGGAGTGAAGGGGTTAACTGGGGGGGGGGCGTGATCAGGGGGTGACAAGTGGACCTAATGTACTGGTGTTAGTGTAGTGTTGGTGCAACTCACTTTTAGATGTCCTCTCTCCTCTCGCTGGAACCGAAAAGGGCTCCACGAGAGGAGGTGACATCACTTCCTCTGCTGTCTTTACATTACACAGGCAGAGGAGGCTTTTCATCAGCAGGTCCAGGCCAGAAATCTTTGGCCTGGACCTGTAGACTGATCGGTTCTATAACTAATCCGATCACTGCGGGGGGCGCCGTCCAGGTACGGCGATTCACACAGGGCTGCCACTTTGCCTCAGTGAATGTATGTGAGCTGGTTGGCAAGTGGTTAATAATGAAAAGGTGATGTCTGAGCATGTAGTCCCTTTATAATAAAATCTAGAGTGGGTGGCTGAGCACAAAGAGAAGGCAAATTTATTAAATACCTTCTTCAGCTCTGTGTATACAAAGGAGCATGGGGTAGCTCATATCCACAATGGGAATGATATTGACATAGCCCCCAATGAACCACAATGGGTCAAAATTGATATGGTCCAGAAATATTTAGACAAAATAAGGCCTCTTGCACACTGCAGTTTGAAAAATCTCAGTACAGCTTTTTTTTTTTTTTTTTTTTCTTTACTGAGCTAAAATACAGCCAGTTAATTGTAATGTGCCTATGCACACAAGCGTGTAAACAAGCGCTGTTCATTCTTCAGTAAAATAGAAAACTCTGGATTTTTGGTCAGTAATTTACACCTCATGCGCGCAATTGTGCACAAATGTGCGCAAATGCCCATTCACATATTGTGCAGAAAAAAAAAGCGAGAATAAGTTTGCGCGCATGCACGCAAATTTGCGTGAAATTGTACGAAAATTGTGCAAATGAAAATGTGCGCAAATACATGCAAAAAAAAAAAAAAAAGTCTGAAAAAGTAGATGCTCAAACAGGAGTATTGTGTGCAAGAGGCCTTAAGGTGAATAGGGCACCTGGACCAGATGGAATATACCCACAGGTCCTAAAAGAATTGAGCTCTGTCATTTCAGAGCCATTGTTTCTTATTTTTAGAGACACTTTACCAAGTAACTACAGACCTGTTAGTTTTACTTCTATAATTGGGAAGACACTGAAGAGTTTAATAAAAAAACAGAGATGATTTTTAGCTAGAAAAAAAGCATTTTAAGCAAAAGCTTTCATGGATTCATGAAAGACAGATGTTGACAAACAAATCTGATTTTCTTTTTATGAGTAGGTAACCAAAACCTTAGACAAAGGAGTGGCTGTGGAAATAGTATACTTGGATTTTGCAAAAGCGTTTGACACAGTTCCCCTGTGTAAGGTAAAGTCTACAGACGTGGAAAAATCATTCAGTAAATGTATAGAAAACTGGCTAAAAGACCGAATTCAGAGAGTAGTGCTTAATGATTCATACTGTGGTCTATGGTTGTTAGTGGTGTACAACCCAAGGTTCAGTGTTGCAACGCTTACTTTTTAATATATTTTTAAAGGATATAGGGTCTGGGATTAACCACTTGCCTACCAGCCGCCGCAGTTGTACTGTGGCAGAATACCACGGCTGGGCGAAATGACGTTATGTAACGTCCCTTCGCCCTGTGGCCACTAGGCGGCCATGATCACCGCCGGGCTCCCGTGATCGCCGCTGACACACGGAGAACCGGGATCTGTGTGTGTAAACACATGGTTTCCGGTTCTCTGAGGGGAGAACAGACAGATCGTCTCCCCTGCACAGTCCCCTCCCCCCTTCAGTTAGAACACACACTAGGGAACACATTAACCCCTTGATTGCCCCCTAGTGTTAACCCCTTCACTGCCAGTGACATTTTTACAGTAATCAATGCATTTTTATAGCACTGATCGCTGTATCAATGCCATTGGTCCCAAAAATGTGTCAAAATTGTCCGATGTATCCACCATAATGTTGCAGTCTGGATAACAATTGCAGATCACCGCCATTACTTTAAAAAAAAAAAAAAAAATAATAATAAAAATGCCATAAAACTATCCCCTATTTTGTAGACGCTATAACTTTTGTGCAAACCAATCAATATACGCTTGCGTTTTTAGAAGAATACATATCGGCCTAAACTGAGGGAAAAAATTTTTTTTTTTTATATATACATTTCGAATCTACTGCTGATAGGTAAATCTAGTGGGTTACATGTTAGGTGAAGTAAGATTTGCCTCTGTTCCAGCTTGGCTGAGTTGCATGTAGTTCCACACTGCGCCGGTGGCTGTCGTTGTCACCATGGGCCAGTGTTGGAAAGACACTGCGTTGAAGCATATGAGTGCTCCTCTGTCCCGGAGACAACTCGGTGGAGGTGGTCCTCCGAGTTGTATTCTGGGAGAGGGTAATTATGGGAGAGACACCATGTTTAGGGGTTCGTTTTCAGCCACCTGCTGGCCCTTCTGGCCGACAGGTATGCGTTAGGAGTACCACCTGGTGGTTCTCCGATCCGGAGGCCCACGTCGCTGCAGCGTGTGGGTGGGCCCAGAAGCCTGTCTGGGGCCTACCACAGCGGCAGAGGAATGGTCCTGGGCTGTCTAACCTGTGTGAAGAAGCTGGACAACTGAGGAGATCCCAGGGGAGGACCCGTCATGGAAGGATCATGCAGAGTGCTGGTCTGGAGAGGGGCCTGGTGACTCAGTTGGAGGACGTATCCTGAAGTGATCTTACTGCATAGTACTGCTGGGTTGGCTTAAAGGTTCAAGTGCTGTGTCTGATATTCACCGTAAACCATTACATCCTGTGGCAGAGGATCGTACGGGTTTTGCTCCAAACAAGTCTGTGGCAGAGACTTTTGTTCATGCTACGTACTGGCTGCTAGGCGAGTGAGAGAAACCTATCCAGGCTGGCAAAGATTGAATCCCACAAGGAGAGTATATTCAGTTACAAGCGTTCAATTCCTAATGATGTACCAAAGAATACTAAGAAAAGGTATTTGAGCTTCCCTGCAATTTTCCTTCTACCTCTTTCCTGCTACTTCCTTTTATTACCTGTTCATTAAAGCATTGGAAAAGATACTCAAGTGTCTGGTGGCTACATTGTCCAGAGGTAAACTCAACGGGACCCTAGACCCGGTGCCGGTGAAATAGAGGTGGCGAAAGTGAAGGCAACAGCCCGTTATAAACCAGCAGCTCCACCGAGAGTTGGTGGTACATATATATTTTTGGGGGATATTTATTATAGCAAAAAGTAAAAAATTAGTTTTTTTTTTCAAAATTTTCGCTTTTTTTATAGCTCAAAAAATAAAAACCGCAGACGTGATCAAATACCACCAAAAAAACTCTATTTGTGGGGGAATAAAACGTCAATTTTGTTTGGGTGCAACGTCGCAGGACCGCACAAGTGTCAGTTAAAGCGACGCAGTGCCGAATCGCAAAAAGTCAGGAAGGCAATTAAAAGTACCATTTCAGTCTTTTTTCAGATGACATCAAGGTGTGCAGTGGAATAACCACTTGCTGCCGTCCACCGTCATATGACGGCTTCCCATAACGCCGCTCTCGCGCACCCGTGGCCCAGCGATCGCGGATGTGCCATGTTGCTAGGACACAACGCGACCCCGATCTCTGGAAAGAGCCGAGGCTCTTTAACCATGTGATTGGCTATGTCCAGTCACAGCCAGTCACATGTAAACACGGAGATACCGGTAATCGGCGCTCCTAGCCTCACACTGACAGAGTTTGAGGAGATGAGAGCCGATCAGCGGCATCTCCTCACAGAGAACCTCTAGGTATATAATCAGGGCACTGATCATCAGTGCCCTGATTACAATAAAGCCCTCACCAGTGCCAGCAATGAGTTTCCATTAGTGATGGGCTCAGGCTGAACTGGATGGACTGGTGTCTTTATTCAACCTTACTAACTATGTAACTATGTATGTAACTGCTGCCCATCAGTGCCATCCATCAATGCCAATCAGTGCTCACCAGTGCCACCCATCAGTGACACCTATCAGTGCCCATAAGTGTGGCATATTCATGCCTCCTCATCAGTGCCACCTAATCAGTGCCCATAAGTGCCACCTCATCAGTGCAGCCTATCAGTTCCCATCAGGGAAGGAGAAAAATTACTTATTTACAAAATTTACTGGCAGACACTAAGAAAAACTTCCCCCCCCCCCCCCCAACATTTTCGGTTTTATCCCTCCCCCCCAAAAAACAAAAAAAAAAAACAAACAAAAACCCCATAAATGATTAAATATCAACCGCGCAATTGTCATTCAAAGTGTGACAGCGCTGAAAGCTGAAAAATGGCCTGGGCAGGAAGGGGGTGAAAGTGCCCTGTATTGAGGTGGTTAAAGGATGTCTCCAACTTACAAGCTGACTTCATTGCGCTGTTTAAGTGGGCAACTGTGTGGCAAATGAGGTTAAATGTTGATAAATGTAAAGTTATGCACTTGGAGATAAAAATATGCAGTCATTATACGTACTAGGAGGAGTACAATTGGGGAAATCGGTGTTGAAGGATCTGGGCGTTCTTGTAGACCATAAGTTTAACCACTTCAATACAGGGCATTTTTACCCCCTTCCTGCACAATTTTCAGTTTTTAGCGCTGTCGCATTTTAAATGACAATTGCGTGGTCATGCAACACTGTACCCAAATGAAATTTTTGGCATTTTTTCCCCACAAATAGAGCTTTCTTTTGGTGGTATTTGCTCACCTCTGTTTTTTTTTTTTTGTTGTTTTTTTGCGCTATAATCAAACAAGCAGCCAAGAGGCCCATGGTAACTCTGGAGGAGCTGCAGAGATCCACAGCTCAGTTGGGAGAATTTGTCTTATATATATATATATATATATATATATATATATATATATATATATATATATATATATATATATATATATATATATATATATATATATATATATTATATTATATTAGCAGAGACCCTAGAGAATAAAATGGTTATTGTTGCAATATTATATGTCACACGGTATTTGTGCAGCAGTGTTTTAAACGCAACTTTTTGGGAAAAGGGACACTTTCATGAATTTTAAAAACGAAACAGTAAAGTTGGCCAAATTTTTTTGTATATTGTGAAAGATATTACGCCGAGTAAAAACCAAACATGTCACGCTTTATAATTGCACGCACTCGTGGAATGGCGACAAACTACGGTACCTAAAAATCTCCTTAGGCGATGCTTACATTTTTTTTACCAGGTTAGAGTTACAGAGGAGGTCTAGTGCTAGAATTATTGCTCTCGCTCTGACGATTGAGGCAATACCTCACATGTGTGATTTGAACAACATTTACATATGCGAGTGCGACTTCCGTATGCGTTTTCTTTGCTGCGCAAGCTCGCGGGGACAGGGCACTTTAAATTTTTTTATTATTAAACTTATTTATATCATTAAATTGTGTTTAAAAAAAAATAATAATAATTTGATTACTTTTATTGCTGTCACAAGGAATGTAAACATCCCTTGTGACAGTAATAGGTGGTGACAGGTACTCTTTATGGAGGGATCGGGGGTCTAAAAGACCTCCAATCCCTCCTTTGCACTTCAAAGTATTCAGATTGCCGAAAACAGCGATTCTGAATACTATATATTTTTTTAAATCTGGCGCCATTGGCAGCTGAGTAAACAGGAAGTGATGTTGCTTCCGTGTTTACATTCAGGAGACTGGCATGAAGCCATTTCCGGCTTAGTGCCAGTCTCTCTCTAGCCGCCGGAAGTGGCGGATCGACGATCGGGTCTCCCGGTGGGCCGGGAGGCCCGGTCAGATCGGCGGGAGGGGAGGTATGTCCCCTCCTGCTCCTCCGGGATAACAATCAAGCGGCTTTTAGCTGCATAGGTTGTTACCCATGGATAGCCGATCGCCCCCTCTAAAAAAACGGTAACCCCCGAAAGCCAAAGCCGCATATCTGCGTACGCTCGGCGGGAAGGGGATCATTTTCCTTCCACTTCACAATTATGTGTCACTTTGTGTTGGTCTATCACATAAAATCCCAATAAAATACATTTACTTTTTGGAATGTAACATGACAAAATGTGGAAAATTCCAAGGGCCTTGAAAAAGTATTTATACCCCTTTAAATTTTCCACATTTTGACATGTTATAACAACATATTTTTCACTCCATAAGATGCACCTAGGTTTTAGAGGAGGAAAATAAGAAAAAAAATATTCTGAACCAAATGGTGTACTAAAAGATTTAATAAAATATAACAGAATAATATTTCAACCATGTAAAGTGAACAGCAGTCAACAACGGCATTAAGAACCATCATCACTGTCACTGTCATTAACAAATGAGGAGAGACTTTAAGGTTCGAGAACTCTTCTAGTTTTCTGGGAACCCCAAGAACTCGCAATCGCTAGCGTCAGAATTTTTTTAAACTCCGTTCCTCACAATCACTGACATCACTTTCTTCGCTATCTTCATATACGATACTATCTTAAAGAGGAGGGCCAGTCAAAAAAAAAAAAAATTAAAAGTCAGCAGCTACAAATACTGCAGCTGCTGACTTTTAATTGGACACTTACCTGTCCCAGGGTCCAGTGATGCGGGGGATCGAAGCCCCGCTCGTCTCCCCCTCCGTTCAGCGGCGCCGGCATTGCAACTGTGGGCGCCGGGCTGTGGCTTCACAGCCTGGCACCTACTGCGCTTGCGCGAGCGGCGCCGCGCGCCGTGATTGGCCGCTCAGTCACCTGGGACCTGTAATGGGTCCCAGATGATTGACAGGAGGGAGGGAGCAGAGCTGAGCCCTTCCTGTGCCGAGACGGAAGTAATGTCACCAGCCCAGGCACTGAAAGAGGCAGACTACGAGGGACCCCCTAGCAACAGGCATTTAGAGGTGAGTAAAAAAAAAAAATATCCAAATTTTTTTTGTTTTTTTTTGTTTTTTTTTTAGGATTTTTCATGTAGTTTTTCTTTTTTTGGGTGGAACCCCACTTTAAGTTCCATCTAAGGCATTGCTAAGGCCACATTTTTTGAATGACTGTGCAACGATTTTCTCTTTCACTGAGTGCCATGATGTTTTCACCCATGCACAAACTTGAGTGATAGAGGGCCTCTTCATTCCTCCAGTAGGTGTCAGATCATGATTACCAGCAGTCATCCATTTGTTCCACTCTTCTCGCGTAAAGACTTTAAATGGTTTGTTAATGGAAACGCTGAGAGGTTGCAGCTGACTGGTAAGACACCCAGGAATTACAGCTAGATGAGTCTTCATGTCTTTAAAGTACTGTTTTGTAGTTTTGCTAATATGTGCTCTAAACTGGTCAAGCACTGACAAGGCAGGTTTTTTTCAGAAGCCCTCCAGGACGTTTGGACCACACTTTTTTAACCCATGCTCTCATTCATTTTTCGTCCATCCATCCTTTCTCATGAGCATGTACAACAACTCCTTGTGAAATCACTTCTTTGGAAATGTTTTTTCCTTTTGAAAATTAACATGGGCGGCAATTTAGAGCCATCTGCACAGTAGGACAACACAACTGTGTAATGGTTTTTCTCATGTCCTGAGGTTTTCACCGTTATGGTTTTGGCACCTTTCAGATCAACCGTCCTATTAGATGGCACATCAAAGGTTCGCAAGACTTCATCCATATTCCCAATCTGGCCAGTTTCAAAACCACTTTTCTTCTTGGCTTCAAATTTATGAAAAGACAGAATTCATATTCTTTTGGCATTTTTTGCGCAATGCTAGTTTTGGTGCGCATAACAAGGTCACATCGCCTCATAAATCTGTAGCACCACAATGGTGATCCAGTAAAATCCTGAATGCCTTTCTCTACAGCAATGTGTTTGGCTTCATACAGTGCTGTAAAAAAATAATTTGCCCCTTCCTGATTTTTTTTATTTTTTTGCATATTTCTCACACTTAAATGATTCAGATCATCAAACACATTTTAATATTACACAAGGATAACCAGAGTAAATCCAAGATGCAGTTTTAAAATTATCATTTCATTTATAAAGGGAAAAAAGCTGTTTAAACCTGCCTGGCCCTATGTGAAAAAGTAATTGCCCCCTCCCATGCTGAATCATGAATGAACTGTGATTATCCACAATTCTTTGGAAAGCGGAGTTAAATTTCACTTGCCACACCCAGGCCTGATTACTGCCAGACCTGTTGAATCAAGAAATCACATAACCAGAAGCTGTCTGACAAAGAGAAGCACGCTAACAGATCACAAGGTCCGTTGGCATGGACCATAGGGTGAGTGCATGGATTGAAAACTGGCTACAAGGGCGAGTTCAGAGGGTGGCGATAAACGACCTGGAGAATGGGGTAAACCGTTCAATCTCTGTATTTGCGGACGATACTAAGCTAAGCAGGGCAATCATTTCTCCGCAGGATGTGGAAGCCTTGCAAAAAGATCTGAACAAATTAATGGGGTGGGCAACTACATGGCAAATGAGGTTCAATGTAGAAAAATGTAAATTAATGCATTTGGGTGGCAAAAATATGAATGCAATCTATACACTGGGGGCACCAGTCCTCAGGAAGGATGTACTGGAAATGGAGCAAGTACAAAGAAGGGCAACAAAGCTAATAAAGGGTCTGGAGGATATTCGCTATGAGGAAAGGTTGCGAGCACTGAACTTATTCTCTATGGAGAAGAAGACGCTTGAGAGGGGATATGATTTCAATATACAAATACTATACTGGTGACCCCACAATAGGGATAAAACTTTTTCGCAGAAGGGAGTTTAACAAGACTCGTGGCCACTCATTAAAATTAGAAGAAAAGAGGTTTAACCTTAAACTACGTAGAGGGTTCTTTACTGTAAGGGCGGCAAGGATGTGGAATTCCCTTCCACAGGCGGTGATCTCAGCGGGGAGCATTGATAGTTTCAAGAAACAACTAGATAAGCACCTGAACGACCACAACATACATGGATAAACACTGTAATACTGACATATAATCACACACATAGGTTGGACTTCTGTCTTTTTTCTACCTCACCTACTATGTAACATCCCCCTACTATGTGACTGCAGACAGCAGACGTCTGTGTCAGCAGATCTGGCTCCGGCCACCCACCATCCAGGACTCATCCCGGACTCCCCAGCGGAACTGTACCGGGACCCCCACCTATTCATCACGCTGTCCACTGCCATCTGGATGCCGCGTTCCAGCCCGCCAGCTGCATGGGCCCTTCCCGCAGGACACTCCGCTGCTCCGGCCTAGCTCCCGCAGGTCCCTCCGTGGCTCTGGCCAGACCTGCCGCTTCACCTCCCACAGCCCAATCGGCAGGCCCGCGCTCCCCTCCTAACGGATCAATCCTCCATCATCATCCTCGGACGGTACGTTAGCTGCACCGGGAACCGAGCATCCGGACAGCCCGCGGCTTGGGCCTAGCCGGCGGCCATCTTGGTCCTCCCTCCTGAGGCCTCAGCACTCCGCCGGCCGCCCGGAGATCATTCCTGTACCTCTCAGCAGGACCAACCGGGACCTCGGTCCCACCGGACCCCCCTCCTAGCCCAGCTCACCAGTGCATCCACCAAAGCCGCCGTCCGATCGCCCTGTCTCTAGCCGCTAGACTCAGGGGACAGACCGCGGCTGCGGCCTAGCTCTGGCCTACGCCGGCCACCTCCTATCTCACCCTCACTTTTGTTTCAGTGGGCCCCTGTGCCCTCCCTACGCCTGGAACAACACCTCCTTGCTACCGGACCTCACTGCAGGGGCATGGGGTGACACCAGAAGCCAGGATATCCATGGCTCAGGACTTACCTGGCGTCCATCTTAGATCCTCACAGACGCGGCTGCAGTACTAGCACCAGTAAGTAGTGGCCAGGCCCCCCCAGAGCCCTCTCCCACCTTCCACTGCCCTCCCTCCCCCCATCACTCCTTTCCGTCATCTCTTCTTCCTCTGGACCATCCCGGATCAGGTAAGCTCACCGGGCTATCACTAGCAGTTGATCCAGGGTCCTCGAGTCCGATCGCCCCTCGGGGGGGTCAGGAAGGAATTTTTTTCCTCTGCTGCAATTGCCCAGCTCAGCTAGGGGTTTTTTGCCTTCCTCTGGATCAGCAGGAGGGCGTTTAGGCCAGCAGGTGCCCCCTTCATCACCACCTCCAGAACTTTCCACACCATCATCCGGACCATCAACAACACTACCCCCGTAGCAGTGGCAGCCATCTGAACCTCCATCCTCTCAGCAAGCTCATAATTGCTACGTCAGTACCATCATCAGATCATCCTACCTTCAGCAACTTTGGCTCACCATGTGCAGCTTCAAATACTCAGCGGACGCCCTCCACAGGCTAAGAAATACAGCCTCAACATTACCAACCTCCATTCAAAAAAGACTACAAAAAGAACAATTACTAAGGACCAACCTACAATCAACCATCAAATACAGGGAGACACCAATTCAACCACAACAACTAGCATGCGCCCTGATCAACACCAGATCTGCAGTCAAGCACAGACTGGAAATCCACGACTTGATTATTTGAAAACAACATAGATTGTCTTTTCATCACGGAAAGCTGGCCCTACTGCAACGCCATCCTAACCGAATTGGTGCCTGAGAACTACATGATTCTAACTGAGCATAGAAGAGGAAAAAAAGGAGGAGGCCTAGCAGTAATCTTCAAATCTCACCTTGCACTCACCAAACCAACTTTACAGAACTCCATGCCATTCATGGAGACACTCTCCCTTCATCTTCAAACACCCCAAGACACCATTCACATACTACTATGCTACAGACCACCAGGACCGAAGACTCCTTACACCCTTCACAGAATTCATCTCTATACACACCCTGAAAACCAAAAACTTTCTGGTACTTGGGGACTTTAACCTCTGGGCAAACTCCACCCTAGACCCCATCGCCACCGCCTGCATTAACCAACTGGAAGAACTAGGTCTCCAGCAACTGATAAATGCCCCTACACATGGTTCAGGACATATTTTGGACCTCATCTTCAAACAAAATATGGACATCAACATATTCTACAACGTACCGCTACCCTGGATGGACCACCACGCTATCAAATTTAAAATCGCCACCAACACTACCCTTCAAAAACGGAATCCCGCAATAACACACTGGTCTAGATCTCAGAAGAAACTACACTCCAAACTCTTCAAAACCACATTATCAAAAAAAATAGCAACGCTAAATTTAAACCACTCAACTGAACAAACACTCAACTCCTTAAACAAGGCATTACTACAAAACATAGAACACTCATCTGCAAAAAAAAACTCGGGATGGTTTACTGACATCCTTACTCTACTGAAGCGTGAACGCAGAAGAGCTGAAAGAGCCTGGAGAAGAAATTCTACTAAGGAAAACCACTCAAACTACAAAGTACTCACCAAGAAATATCACAAAGCAATCTTCAAAGCAAAAAAAGAACATTTCTCGAACACCATCTCAACAGCCTTAAACCGCCCTCGGAACTTTTCAAAATAGTCGCCCAGACTATGAACCCAACCTGCCTAGAGCCCCCAGCAAATGAAACTCAAGAATTCTGCAATGAGTTATCAGACTTTTTTTCAACAACATCAGAAAAACAATTCATCAGAAAAAAATGACCAACCTCATTCAACCAATGCAAAAAGAGGAAATCGATACGAACATCACACAAGCACCGGATTTCTCGCTAATCCCAATCACCACTGACATCACCAAAAACATCAGAAGCCTCAGAGACAGCACATCACCAAACGACATCATCCCCACAAAACTCCTGAAAGAATGTTCCGACACTTTGGCTCTTACTATAACACATCTCATAAATTAGACTTTCAAAGAAGGGACTGTCCCGATCGCCCTCAAGCAAGGCATTGTCAAACCCCTTCTAAAGTAACCCAACCTTGACCCTAAAGACCCCAACTACCGCAGACCGATAACAATTCTTAACACCATCTCCAAGGTTATGGAGAAAGCAGTCGTACAACAGCTACAAATCCACCTGGACACACACAAACTCTTGGACCCTCTGCAATCGGGCTTCCGCCCAGGCCACGGCACAGAAACGTCACATCTCAAAGTATAAGACAACGCCCTCGAAGCAGCAGATGATGGAGAATCATGTCTCCTGGTACTGTCGGACCTCAGTGCAGCGTTCGATACAGTGGACCACAACACCCTACTCATCCTCTTCACAGAGCTACAATGGTTGGCATCCTTCTTAGAAAATCGTTCTCAGACAGTGAAACTAAGAGCCTTCACCTCTGAAACCCACGCAATCTCGTATGGAGTCCCTCAAGGGTCGCCTTTATAACCAGAGCTTTTCAACATCTACATCCGTCCTCTCCTCAAAATCATCAGAAAATCGGACCTCTGCTACCACTCGTACGCCGACAACATGCAACTCTACTTTCGCATCACCGGACAAAAAGACCATTATCAGCAACTAGAAAAATGCCTCACATTGATGGACTGGATGACCACTAGCTACCTCAAACTCAACGGATCCAAAACAGAGCTTCTTCTACTACACGCAAACCAAAATACAAAAAACAAGAACCCTTGGACACCGCCCACCGTCTTTGGACAGACCATCGCCCCAAGCACCAAAGCCAAAAGTCTTGGAGTCATTTTTGACTCAGAAATGTCAATGGATGCACAAATTGGATCAGTAGTCAGCGGATCTCACCATCTTCTTTGCCTGCTACGCAGACTCATCCTTCATTCCAAAAGAGGACAAAGCAGCAGTAGTTGGAACAATCATTAACTCCCGACTTGACTACGCAAACTCCCTCTACACTGGACTACCTAAATACCAGATTGCACGCCTACAACTCATCCAAAACACCGCAGCAAGACTGATAACAGGAAAAAAACCCTGGGAATCCATTTCCCCATCCCTGAGCCTACATTGGCTAACCGTAAAGGATCGGATCACATTGAAGACCCTCTGCCTCACCCACAAATGCTTACAAGAAAACGCTCCTCAATGCCTATGCGAGAAAATAAAATGCTACATACCTAATCGCAGTCTTCGATCAACCAACCAAAACCTCCTCCACTTTCCCAAATCCCGCTACAAATCGAAGGGAGAACGAAGATTCGCAGTCCAAGGATCACGGCTATGGAACACTCTACCGACCAACATCCGTATGGGGAAAAAAACTATCATGCCTTCAGGAAAAAACTCAAGACCTACCTCTTCTAACAAGCTGAACCACACAGGACGGACCAAGCGCCTTGAGGCAATTCAGTTCGCATTTGCAGCGCTATACAAGTCATTCATTCTCATTCATTCTAAAAAAAAAATCAATAACAGATTAGAAACAAAGTAATGTACATGTATCGGTCTAGGAAGGGTTTCAAAGCCATTTCTAAGGCTTTGGAACTCCAGTGAACCACGGGGATAGCCATTATCCACAAATGGAGATAACTTGCAACAGCGGTGAACCTTCCCAGGAGTGGCCGGCCTACAAAAATTACTCCAAGAGCATGACCACGACTCATCCAGGAGGTCATAAAAGAACCCAGAACAACATCTAAAGAACTGCAGGCCTCACTTGCCTCAGGTAAGATCAGTGTTCATGATTCAACAATAAGAAATAGACTGGGCAAAAATGGCATCCATGGGAGAGTTTCAAGGCCAAAGCCACTGCTGACCAAAAAGAAAACAAAGGCTCATCTTACATTTACCAAAAACATCTTGATTATCCCCAAGACTTTTAGGCAAATATTCTGTGGACTGATGAGACAAAAATTAAACTTTTTGGAAGGTGCGAGTCCCGTTATATCTGGCATATAACTAATACAGCAGTTCATAACAAGAACATCATACCAATATGTAAAATAATGCATTTGGGTTGCAAAAATATGAATGCAATCTATACACTGGGGGGAGAACCTCTTGGGGAATCTAGGATGGAAAAGGACCTGGGGGACCTAGTAGATGTTAGCAGCAGCTTGGTATTGCATGCCATTGCTGAGCAAACAGAATATTGGCATGCATTAAAAAGGGGATCAACTCCAGAGATATAACAATAATTCTCCCGCTCTACAAGACTCTGGTCCGGCCGCACCTAGAGTATGCTGTCCAGTTCTGGGCACCAGTCCTCGGGAAGGATGTACTGGAAATGGAGCAAGTACAAAGAAGAGCAACTAAGCTAATAAAGGGTCTGGAGGATATTAGTTATGAGGAAAGGTTGCGAGCAGTGAACTTATTCTCTCTGGAGAAGAGACGCTTGAGAGGGGATATGATTTCAATTTATGAATACTGTACTGGTGACCCCACAATAGGGATAAAACTTTTTCGCGGAAGGGAGTTTAACAAGACACGTGGCCACTCATTAAAATTAGAAGAAAGGTTTAACCTTAAACTACGTAGAGGGTTCTTTACTGTAAGAGCGGCAAGGATGTGGAATTCCCTTCCACAGGCGGTGGTCTCAGCGAGGAGCATCGATTAGTTTAAAAAAACATTTGATAAGCACTTGAACGAACACAACATACAGGGATATACAATGTAATACTGACATCTAATCACACATGGGTTGGATTTGAAGGACTTGTGTCTTTTTTCAACTTCACCTACTATGTAACTATGTAGCAGTCAGACATGGTGGTAGTAGCGTGATGGTCTGGGGCCGCTTTGCAGCTTCAGGACCTGGACGACTTACCATAATTGATGGAACCATGAATTCTGAGCTCTACCAGAAAATCCTAAAGGAGAATGTCCAGTCATCAGTTTGTGACCTCAAGCTTAAGTACACTTATGCAGCAGGACAATGATCCAAAACACAACAGCAAGTCCACCTCCAAATGGTTCAAACAAAGCAAAATTTAGGTTTTGGAGAGGCCTAGTCCAAGCCTGGACCTAAATCCAATTGAGATCATGACCTTACACAGGCCGTTCATGCTGGAAAACCCTCCAATGTGGCTGAATTAAAACAATTCTGCAAAGAAGAGTGGGCCAAAATTTCTCCACAACAATGTGAAAGACGCATTGCCAGTTATCACAAATGCTTGACTGCAGTTGTTGCCACCAAGGGTGGCACAGCCAGTTATTTAGGTTTAGGGGCAATTACTTTTTTACATAAAGCCAAGCAGGTTTGGACAGCTTTTTTGCCTTAATAAATGAAACCATCATTTAACCACTTCAATACAGGGCACTTATACACCTTCCTGCCCAGACCAATTTTTAGCTTTTAGCGCTGTTACACTTTGAATGACAAGTGCGTGATCGTGCTACACTGTACCCAAACAAAATTTTTATCATTTTGTTCCCATAAATAGAGCTTTCTTCTGGTGGCATTTAATCACCACTGGGATTTTTATTTTCTGCTAAACAAATAAAAAAGACCGAAAATTTTGGAAAAAAAAAGTTTTTGTTTGTTACAAAACGTTGTAAATAAGTTTTCCCCTTCACTGATGGGGCTGCACTGACGGGCACTGATGGGCACCATTGAGGTTGCAATGATGGGCATTAATATGTGACACTGATGAGCGCTGATAGGTGGCAGTGATATGCAGCACTGATGGGCATAGGTGGCACTGATGGGCACTGAAAGGCGGCACTGATAGACACTGATGGATGACACTGATGTACACCGATGGATAACACTGATGTACGCTGATGGATGGATATTGATGGGCATCACTGATCGGCAGGCATTAGTGTTTGACACTGGCATCAATTATGGGAACTGATTGGCATCCCTGATTGGCATCAATTATGGGAACTGATTGGCATCCCTGGTGGCCATGGGTGGCATACCTGGTGGTCAGAAGTGGTGGGCATACCTGTTGGTCCAGTGTGGACATCCCTGAGGGGAGGGGGGTGGGGCTGCGCTGATAATAAATCAGCACAGACCCCCCCATCAGAGGAGCAGCCGATCGGCTCTCCTCTACTCGCGTCTGACAACCGTGAGTGAGGAAAAGCCGATGCACGGTTTTTCCCGTTTACACTGTGATCAGCCGTGATTGATGATTTGAGTCATTTAAAGTGGTGTTCCAGCCGAAATTATACTTTTTAAATAAAAATACCCCTATAATACACAAGCTTAATGTTTTCTAGTAAAGTTAATCTGTAAACTAAGGTCTGTTTTGTTAGTTTATAGCGGTAGGTTGTTATTTTATAAACTTACAGCAGGCCGAGGCCATCTTAAGTGTGGGCATCTGAAGCCAGACTGTATTTCTTCCTGGATCTCATCCTTGCAGATCTCTCACATGCTCAGTGCAGCACAAGCAGTGTAATAGGTTTCAGGTCAGGTTTCCATAGCAACGGCAGTTTCAGAGGAAGTTTCTGCCCCTTCCCAGAATGCATTGCAAACAGGAAATGATGCGATGGGCCGCGGCCAGGGAGGAGGAAGTGAAAAATGAATACAGCAGATATACAGTAGGTGCTGAGAAAAAAAAATAAAAAATATCCAATTTGTTTACAGTGCACAGTTTAGTGAGGGATGCTGAAGAGTTGTAAAAGTGGGTGGAACTCCACTTTAAGTGTGACAAATATAAAAGAAATATAAAAACCAGAAAGGGGGCAAATACCTTTTCACAGCATTGCATATTATTGTTTTTGTAGAGACTGAGAAGCCATTAATTTAGTGACGTGTGATCCATTCTTTCATGTCCACGTCTAACTGTGGCCACTTTGCAGTTTGCCCACGGAAAGTCTGCTTACTTTTATTTGCTTTTTGCAGCGGATCCTCCTGTTTCCCCCACTCTCATAATTTTTTCAGTTCGAGGTGGCCCAAAATGTCTTTCCGCTGCATATTTTATTACCTCCAGTTTAACTGCTTCAGATCCGGGCCATTGCCAAATGACGGCAACAGCGCGGATCTAAATTGCCGGGACTACGTCCATTGACGTCGTCCCGTGCACGAGCGGCCTGCGCGCCCCCTGCAGGGCGCGCGCGGCGCGCTCGGTGATCAGCGAGTCTATGAGACTCGCCTGATCACAGATCAGAGTAAGGGGTTGGTCCCAACCCCTTACCACATGATCAGCTGTCAGCCAATGACAGCTGATCATGTGATGTAAACAGAGCCGGTAATCGGCTATTTTTCCTCCTCGCGCTGACAGCGTGAGGAGGAAAAAAAAACCCGATCACCGGCGGCCGTGATCGGGACATCAGTCCCGATCACGGCGATCTTATAATAAAAAGCAATAGGCAGCAGTGCTGCCTACCAGTGCCCACCATATTAACCCATCAGTGCCCACAGTGCCATCAATCAGCGCCACCCATCAGTGCCCACAGTGCCACCCATCAGTGCCCACAGTGCCACCCATCAGTGCCCACAGTGCCACCCATCAGTGCCCACAGTGCCACCCATCAGTACCCACATCAGTGCCACCCATCAGCACCCACATTAGTGCCACCCATCAGCACCCACATTAGTGCCACCCATCAGCACCCACATCAGTGCAACCTATCAGTGCCCATCAGTGTCACCTACCAGTGCCCATAAGTGCCCATCAGTGCCACCCATCACTGCCCATCAGTGCCACCCATCAGTGCCCCCCCATCAGTGCCCCCCATCAGTGCCACCTATCTGTGCCACCTATCTGTGCCACCTATCTGTGCCACCTATCTGTGCCACCTATCCGTGCCGCCCATCTGTGGCCATCAGTGCCGCCTTATCTGTGCCCATCAGTACCGCCTTAACTGTCCCCATCAGTGCCGCCTTAACTGTGCCTATCAGTGCCGCCTTAACTGTGCCTATCAGTGCCGCCTTAACTGTGCCTATCAGTGCCGCCTTATCTGTGCCTATCCGTGCCCATCAGTGCAGCCTATCAGTGCCCACCAGTGCCGCCTCATCAGTGCATATCAATGAAGGAGAAAAATTACCTGTTTGCAAAATTTTATAACAAACTATTAAACATGATTTTTTTTTTTTCAAAATTTTCCATCTTTTGTTTGTTTAGCAAAAAATAAAAACCCCAGCTGTGATTAAATACCACCAAAAGAAAGCTCTATTTGTGGGAAAAAAATGATAAAAATTTCATTTGGGTACAGTGTTGTATGACCGCGCAATTGTCTGTCATTCAAAGTGCGACAGCGCTGGAAGCTCAAAATTGGTCTGGGCAGGAGGGGGGTTTAAGTGCCCAGTAAGCAAGTGGTTAAAAGGAATTTTTTTTTTTTTTTTTTTTTTTTTTTTTTTTTGCCACTTCAGAAAATTCTTAGAGAGACTAATTCAGCTTTCTCGCTCATATATATCTCTTCTTATCTCTTCATCACTGTGGCATATTTATTTTTGTTTCCCACGGGAGGTCAAAGCAGGGGTTTACATAAAATAATTATATAAAACTTAACCTCCCCTATTAAGGCATAACCCTTAGTTCCCCTTCTCTAAAATTTTATCTTTATTTATTAATCTCTCTGTTTCACCTGTCTAAAAGTAAAGAAAAAAAAAAGAAGGCAAAAAAAAACCATACACGTATATATGTATACATAACCCCTCCCCTCCCTTCCCCCTCCCTCCCCTCTCCCCCTCCCGCCCCTGTGCAATGCCCATGGTCTTATTTAGTGGGTAGTTACATCCTGATTTTTTCTGCATAACTCCATGTTTTTTTAAACTCCTTCCAGCATTTCCAATTGTCTGCTTCTCTCTTTCCCTCTTTATACAAAGAAAACTGCTCCATGGTGTGGGTCTCCTCCACGGCATTTATCCAGTCCCACACCTCTGGACTTTCTTTTCCCCACCAATTTTTGGGGATTAATCTTTTTGCTGCGTTCAATAGATGTGGAACCAGAGATGTTTTATATTGTTTCACACTTCCTTCTATGCCGTGGAAGAGAACCACCCACGGATCCTCCTTCACCTCTATTTTTGTGATCTCCTTTATCAAACTCAGGATTTTTTTCCAATATTTCCTAATTACCGGGCAGTTCCACCATAAGTGAGCCATAGTGCCCGTCTCTCCACATCCCCGCCAGCACTCTGCCGATTTCCCCTGTTGGAATTTACTCATCCTATCTGGCGTTGCGTACCACCTTGCCATACATTTATAATTCATCTCGGCCGTTTTTGTATCTGCCGCTGAGCTATGGGCCAGACGAAGCATTTTATTAATCGTGCTCGTGTCTTTTTGTGTTCCCAACTCCTTTTCCCAATTTCTGATGAATGTGGGTACCTCTGCTTCTTCTACTTTTAATAGTAGTTTATATAGCTTAGATATTGTGTTTTTTGTCTTTTCCGAGCAACATAATTTTTCTAGTTCTGTCAAGTTTTCTCCAGATCTTATTGGTTGAGGTAAGTTTTTCACGAAGCAATCTAATTGCATGTACCTCCATTCATCTATCACCCATGTGTCAGTGTTTTCTTTCAATTCAGTTATTGTGACTATTTTCCCTTTTTTAAGTATTTCTCTAAGCTGTACTTTATCTTTTTTTATCCAATTCCCCCCTATATCTCTTTTCCCTGGTGCAAAATATTCATTCTCCTTTAATTCTATCAGAGGAGAATTAAAAGTCTTATCTAACTGTTTATATGCTACCTCCCATGTTTTTAAAACTATTTTTGTCAAACCATGTGTTTCTTCATCTACCGTTCTGTGACTCGGGGGATTCCAAATTATAGACCCTAAACGTGTTTTACTATAGTGATTCTCTATATTCACCCATCTTTTTTCTTGGTTATCCCTAGCCCATTCTATTGCTCTTGACATAATTATTGCTTTGTAATATTTTAGGATATCTGGGACCGCGAGACCTCCTTTGGCTCTATCTTGTTTTAGTGTCTTGAGAGATATTCTTGATCTTTTGTTCTTCCATATTATGTTAGAGATTATTGATTTCAGTTTTCTAATATATTCCTGTGGGAGTCTAATAGGCAACATTTGGAATTTATACGTGATCTTAGGTAAGAGGACCATCTTTATGGCGTTAATACGCCCCATCCATGACAGAGGTTTTATCTGAAGTTTTTTCCCTTCCCTCCTTATTTCCTCTAAGAGATGGATATAGTTTTTTCTATATATCTTTTCCGGGGAGTTTGAGAGCATTATTCCCAGATATTTAATCTCTTTTTTCCAACAAAATTGGAAATCTCTCTTCAGTTTTTCCTCCTCTATTTTACTCACTTTTATCTTCAAAATTTCTGATTTCCCCATATTGATCTTAAAGTTTTTGTTATTTCTCCATATTGTTTTAATATTTTGACCAATCTTAGTAGTGTATTTCCGGGGTTACTTATATAGAAGAGCACGTCGTCCGCATAAGCGGCCAGTTTGTGCTCCTCTTTTCCCACCTTGAATCCTTCAATATCGGGGTTATTCCTAATTGTTGACAGGAGGGGTTCTAGGGCCAGCACGAAGAGAAGGGGGGACAGGGGACATCCCTGTCTTGTCCCTCTCTTCATCTCAAAAGGTGATGACAGGGTTCCATTGATCTTAATGGCCGCCTTAGGTTTCCTATAGAGTGCTTTAATCCATCCTATCATCTTGGGGCCGATTCCAACTATTTCTAGGGTTCTAAACAGGAACTCCCAGGCCACCCTGTCAAACGCCTTTTCGGCATCACTTGACAAGAGCAGACCTGGGAGTCCCTCCTCCCTTCTCTTCTGGAGCAACAGTAGGGTTCTCACCCCATTGTCTCTTCCTTCCCTTCCTGCTATAAAGCCTACTTGGTCCGGATGGATCACCCCATTCATCAGTTCTTTTATCCTTGTGGCCAATACTTTTGAGTATATTTTTGTATCTACATTTATCAGTGATATCGGTCTGTAACTCGCGCATAGAGTTGCGTCTTTGGCCTCTTTGGGGATTACGGTGATTGTAGCAAAAAGCGCCTCATTACTTAATTCATATTCACTTCCCACCCCGTTCATGTACTTACACATTTTCGGAACTAGTATGTCTTTAAATTTCTTGTAGTAATATGTGGTGAACCCATCCGGACCCGGACTTTTCCCCTGTGTACTATCTGCTATTGCTCTATATATCTCCTCCTCTGTAATTGGTTTCTCCAAAGCCTCTCTAGCATTTTTTGTAATTTTGGTTAATTTGGCCCTTTTTAAGAATTCCTCTATCTTCCTGTTTTTACTTTCCTCATTTATCTGGTCTCTATTTGTCTCCTCCGTATATAGTTCACTATAGTAGTTTTTAAATACTTCCCCAATCTCTTTGGTTTCATACACCATCTTCCCATGTTTATCCTGTATCTTTCCTATAAAGTTAAGGGCTTTTTTTTTTCCTGAGCATTCTAGCTAAATGCTTTCCCGCCTTATTTCCGTACAGATATCTTTCTTTAGCTATTTGGTTAAATTTTTCCTTTTGTTTCTTGTTCCATCAGCTTTTTTAATTCATCCCGTTTATTTATCAGTGCGAGGTATGTTATTTGGTGGTGTCCTCTGTGTTTTTTATGTTCTTGTTCTAAGTTAAAAATTTATTTTATAACATTTCCCATCCTGTTTTTCCTTTCCCTCTTTCTCCTTGCTCCCTCTTTTATTATTATTCCCCTTATGTAGGCTTTATGTGCTTCCCAAGTCACCGATCCCGATGTATCTCCTGTTTCATTTGTTTCAAAATAATATTTTAGCTCTCTCTCTATTTTTTTGGAGATTTCTTCGTTTTGCAATAGGTCTTCGTTTAATCTCCACAGTGATTGCCTCCCTTGTGCCCTATTAATCTGCATCTCAATAGGGGCATGGTCTGATATTGTGATTATTCCTATTTTTGAGCCTACTATCCTATCTAAAAGTCTATGGTCTACTAATATGTAGTCAATCCTCGAGTACGTCCGGTGCACAGGGGAGTAGAACGTATAATCTCGTATTTTACCATTCATAACCCTCCATATGTCTACCAATTGATTTTTATGTAGTTCCTGTTTTATCTTCCTCATCTGTTCTTTATTCGTCCCCTGCGCCCCGGACGTACTATCGATCTCTGGTTCTAAACACAAGTTAAGGTCCCCCATTACTATGAGTTCTCCCTTCCTGAAGTCCATTAGTTTCTCCAATGTGCCCTTCAGAAACCTTACTGGGTTTTTGTTAGGGGCGTATATGTTGGCGAGGGTACATTCCATTCCTCCGAGTATTCCTCTGATGAATAGAAATCTCCCTCCTGGGTCCTGCATCATACCTCCCAGTTTAAACTGTACCCCTTTAGCCAATCCTATTGCCACTCCCCTTGCTCTTTTCGATATTGCATCTCCATAGAACCAATTAGGGAATTCTTTTGATCTTAATCTGATATTGGATTCATGCGTTAAATGGGTCTCCTGCAGGGACACCACCCCTGCTCCATATGTTTGTAGTTCCCTCAAGATTTTATGCCTTTGTAGATTTGAGTTTAACCCTTTTACATTGTAGGAAAGAAATTTCAGTGTTGCCATTTTTCTGAGTTTGCTATCTTTTGTACCTCTAATCTACCTTGAGCTGCCCCTTTTTCTGTCGGGGCATGTGCACAATATACCCCCCCTACTGCCCATTCCCCTTCCCCCCCCCCCCCCCTCCCCCCATCCATCCCCCCCCCTCCCTGAGCCACCCCTCCCTGAGCCACCCCTCCTTCTGTCACGACATATGCAACATGTACCCCCCCCCTCCCTCCCCCTCCCCTCCCGGCCCCCTGTGGGCCCCTCGTTTGTTCGGCGCCCCAAGCATCAGGGCGACCAACAAACCTATTTATCCCAAGGTATGGGACCCAGTGTACCCTCTCACCCCCTCCTTAGATTGAAAATTTGAGGGGGTGTTGACCTGCTATCTTCTGTTTTACGTGATCTGTGTGCTCTTCTCCCCTAATCCCCCCCCCGTCCAGCCCGGTATATCTGGTATTTGCAAGTCTAGTTTTCCACAGAACCCTTCCAGATCTTCAGGAAAGTGCAATCTCGCTGATCTCCCCTCTTTGTATCCTATCAGGCAGGCTGGGAACCCCCAGCTATATTTGATGTTCTGTTGCCTCATCTTTTCTAAGAGGGGTTTAAGATGTCTTCTTCTTATTAAAGTTTCTTGAGATAGATCAGCGTACACCTGTATCTCCGTACCCTCGTATACCAGGGGTGATTTTCTCCTTAACTTTCCCCAGATCTCCGACTTATCTTCATAAAATCTAAATCTAATAATAATGTCCCGTGGTCTTTCTTCTGAGTTTCTCCGGTGTCCGACTCTATGTATTCTTTCTATCCTTAAGGGTTCTTCATCCTTTTTATCTATAAGGGGGCCTAATACTATTGAGCACATTTTCCTTAGATCTTCTCCCTCTTTCTCTGGGACTGATCTTAGCCTTATATTCTGTCTTCTGTTTCTATTTTCCTGATCTTCCATTTTATAAAGGATTTCCTTCTGTATTTGTTTTGCTGTTTTCATTTGCTGTTTAAGGGTTTCCAATTCTTTCCTTTGATTCTCTACCGTTTTTTCTGTTTCCTCTACCCTGTCCAAGAGGCTTCCCAGATCTCCTCTCATCATGCTGATGTCTGCTTTAATCGACTTTTCTAGCCTCAATAGCATCTCGTTCATCTCTCCCTTTGTGGGGGGGAGAGACTCGGGTGGTCTCCCCTCTATCCTACTACTCTCCAGCTCCCCTTCTGATGTAAACTCTTCCCTGGAGTGTTCTGGGGTCTCCCCCACCTTCTTATCCGTCCCTTTTTTATTTTCCACTTTCGCTTTCCCCTGCTTCTCCGCTTCTAGATTTCTTGGGCTAGCTCCTTGTGTCATATACTGCTTAAGTGTGCTAGTCCCTAGTTTATCTTTTGGGGATTTAAGGGCACCTCCTCTTGTCGCTTTATTTGTGCTTTTGCTCATTTTTGCCTTCTTTATCACTCTTATTCGTTTACCCAGTCTTGTTTCCTTGCTCCCCCTTTTTTAGTGGGGAGCAGTATATCTGAATGTATGGAGAGGCCGCGAGCACTTTATGAGGGTGGGCAGTAAGGGTGGTGGTTGTGAGTGTTGCTCCAGGTTGCCCCTATCCGGGGGTACCCGTATATCAGTCCTGTTTGTGTTTTTGTAGTAATCAGGTGGCCCCCAGCTAAATGTGTTTTTTGCGTGTTATACTTCTGCTGGTACTTTGACCGTTTAACCTTTAAATCGGTGTTGTTCTTTCAGGTCTGCCTCCCAAATACTTTATGCTGACAATACAAAGAACTGCTGGGGTTCATATATATTCCTTTTTACACACAGTCCAGCTTTAGGTCCTTACAGTTTATAAATCCTCTGATCAGCCACTCTAGATGCAGGGGGAACAGGAGAGGGGGGGGCAGGAGGGGGAAGACCAAAGGAGGAGGGGGGGGGGGAGCCAAGGCCTGCAACTGTTTTACAAAATACTTTCAGACACAGTCCCTTGACCTTCAGTCACCTTATCAACTTTTTCAGTAGTGTATTTCTCAGTTGTTTCCACTCAGAATTAAAACTTTCTTCATTTCACAGTACACTTGGTTTCTATAGATTTACATGTCATTTATCCACATCCCTCTCATCCATCCACGTCTTACCCTCTCCACTCTTTACGGCTCCGTGTCTCCGGCAGTTTCTTTTTTGCTTCCTCCGGTGTTATGGCTGCAAATCACTACAAACTATAAATCTTACCAGCCGCCCGGCAGGCCAGGGAGACGGGGGGGAGAGAGGAAGGGGGAGGGGGGGGGAGCGGGGGACTGAAGCTTGCTGCTGTTTCACAGATCACTCACGGTTCTCGTTTTTATCTTACTGCTCCGGTCGCTTCTCTGGAGGTATGATTTTCCATGGAGCTGTCCTTTTTCCTCGCTAACAAGCTGGGGGCTGAAGCTCTCCTCCTGTTGTGAACGCCGGCGGCTTCACAGAGCATTCCTCGAGGCAGCGTCTTGCTGGTACACTGGGATCCCTCCCTCTGTGACGGACGCTACGTTCTCACGTCCTCACTTCCCACACCCATCTCCACCTCTGTCCTGTGTTTAAAAGGAATTTTATATGCTAGTCTTTTCTGCTTTATCATCCTTTCTGCTTTAGCACCTGCTCTCTGGCCCTGCTGTGGGTGGCTGGGCTGGCACCTGGTCCCTTGCCCTGCAGTGGGTGGCTGAGCTAGGCTGGCACCTGGTCCCTGCAGTGAGTGGCTGAACCGGCACCTGTTCCCTGCAGTGGGTTGCTGGGCTGGCACCTGGTCCCTGCAGTGGGTGGCTGGACTGGCATCTGTTGTGGCTTTATGGTGTGTCCTCTGACTCCTCTCCTCTCTTCTCTTCTGCCCGTTCCGGGCAGGCACCATTTGGCGAGGGATTGGAAGGGACTCGGAATGAGGCAGCGACCTATGTGGGTACACTATTAGGTTTGGAGCAGCAGGTGAGCAGGCCCAATGCACAGAGCAACATGTAATGATGTCACGTGGGCGTGCCTCTGGGCACTGGGCCTGGACACCTACTGCAAAGCTTCCTGGGCTGGCTTCTTCTACCCGGGTCGGTATATATGATCATCATGCTGGGGCTTGGACCATGGCCGGCCCAGTATTGTAATACGGCGACGGTGGTGAGAGGCCTGGTCAAAATTGGCTCCATAAGACGCACAGACATTTCTCCCCATTTTTTTGGAGTGAAAAATATGGTAATTGTGAGGTGAAAGGAAAATGAGAAATTATTTTCACAATTTTTTTACAAATAAATATGTGAAACGTGTGGTGCTCATTTGTATTCAGCCACCTGAGTCAATACTTTTGTACATAAACCTTTCGCTGCAATTACAGGCTGCTGCAAGTCTTTTTGAGTATGTCTCTACCAGCTTTGCACATCTTGAGTGAAATTTTTGCCAATTCCTCTTTGCAAAATAGGTCAGGCACTGTCGGATTGGATGGAGAGCGTCTGGCAATTTTCAAGTCTTGCCACAAATTTAGGTCTGGACTTTGACTGAGCCATTCTAAAACATGAATATACAAAGTAAGGTGCAGCGCTCAAATAATAAACTAAAAAAAGGAAATATAACAAATATAACACCAATAAGAACAGTCCTGTAGTAATAATAAAATGTCCAATATTGATAATTGGTGAGTCTCCTCCACACGTGACAGCACGCCAAAATAAGGTGACTGATAAGTAGTGCCCAACACCGGTATACAGAGTGGCCTCTCACCTGATTAACAGGTTAATCATGCATTCCCAGAATGGGTCAATCAAAACGAAATCCTAGTCAAGATGATGATCCCACAGGACAATACTGGAACTGTCAGTCACGATGGCTCTCAGGTTAAGCTGTAGGCAAAGGTGGCTGCTTTAGCCTCAGGAGGTGCCTCATCAGAGGTACTTTAGAAACACAATGATCACAGTGACAAAAGGGCAAACTATCACTGGAGAAGAACCCTGCACGCCGCACTTTGTTGTAGAGTATAGCAGATCTTGTCAAAGCAGTAGAAAAGTTTTTGGGAAAACTTCAGTCAGGAGTCATCAGTGCGAAGCCATATTCTGAGCAGCATGTTTTCCACCCCTGCAGCTGGTGGAAAACATGCTGCTCAGAATATGGCTTCGCACTGATGACTCCTGACTGAAGTTTTCCCAAAAACTTTTCTACTGCTTTGACAAGATCTGCTATACTCTACAACAAAGTGCGGCGTGCAGGGTTCTTCTCCAGTGATAGTTTGCCCTTTTGTCACTGTGATCATTGTGTTTCTAAAGTACCTCTGATGAGGCACCTCCTGAGGCTAAAGCAGCCACCTTTGCCTACAGCTTAACCTGAGAGCCATCGTGACTGACAGTTCCAGTATTGTCCTGTGGGATCATCATCTTGACTAGGATTTCGTTTTGATTGACCCATTCTGGGAATGCATGATTAACCTGTTAATCAGGTGAGAGGCCACTCTGTATACCGGTGTTGGGCACTACTTATCAGTCACCTTATTTTGGCGTGCTGTCACGTGTGGAGGAGACTCACCAATTATCAATATTGGACATTTTATTATTACTACAGGACTGTTCTTATTGGTGTTATATTTGTTATATTTCCTTTTTTTAGTTTATTATTTGAGCGCTGCACCTTACTTTGTATATTTCGCTTAAGGGATTTGATTGTGTTGGCCCTGGTGTACAGCTGCTTTTTCGTTTTATTTTGCATATATGCGCTGATTTTATCTACCTTCTAAAACATGAATATGCTTTGATCTAAACCATTCCATTGTAGCTCTGGTTGTATGTTTGGGGTATTTGTCCTGCTGGAAGGTGAACCTAGTCTCAAGTGTTTTGCAGACTCAAACAGGTTTTTCCTCTAATGCCCCATACACACGATCGGACATTCCGACAACAAAATCCATGGATTTTTTCCGATGGATGTTGGCTCAAACTTGTCTTGCATACATACAGTCACACAAATCTTTTCCTTAAGTCCGAACGTCAAGAACGCTGTGACGTACAACACGCACGACAAGCCGAGAAAAATGAAGTTCAAAAGCCAGTGCGGCTCTTCTGCTTGATTCCGAGCATGCGTGGAACTTTGTGCGTCTGAATTGTGTACACACGATCAGAATTTATGACGACAGATTTTGTTGTCAGAAAATTTGAGATCCAGATCTCAAATTTTGTGTGATGGAAATTTTGATGGAAAATGTCCGATGGGGCCTACACACAGTCGGAATTTCCGACCAACAAGCTCCCATGGAACATTTTCCGTCGAAAATCCGACCGTGTGTACGGGGCATAAGAGTGCCCTGTATTTGGCTCCCACAACATGATGCTGCCACAACCATGTTTCACGGTGGGGATGGTGTGTTCAGAGTGGTGTGCAGTGTTAGTTTTCCACCACACATAGCATTTTGCTTTTGGGCCAAAAAGTTCAATTTTTGGTCTCATCTGACCAGAGCACCTTCTTCCACATGTTTGCTGTGTTCCCCACATGGTTTCTTGCAAACTGGACTTCTTATGTCTTTCTTTCAACAATGTCTGTCTTCTTGCCACTCTTCCATAAAGGCCAGATTTGTGGAGTGCACAACTAATAGTTGTCCTGTGGACAGACTCTCCCATCTGTGCTGTGGATCTCTGCAGCTCCTCCAGAGTTACCATGGGCCTCTTGGCCTCTTGCACTTACATTTGTTCAGATAAAAACCAGCGTTGTATACAACATAGGCGGCCGCCATAAAACATCTTGATTCTGGAACGCAATAACAGGTTAAAGGTTCCGGGGCATGAGTGTCATTTCTTGCTATTGCAATATATAGGACAGTGTTTCTCAACTCCAGTCCTCAAGGCGCTCCAACAGGTCATGTTTTCAGGATAGGATTTCCCTCAGATGAAATGGCTGTGGTAATTACTAAGGCAGTGAAACTGATCAAATCACCTGTGCAAAATAATGGATAGCCTGAAAACATGACCTGTTGGTGCGCCTTGAGGACTGGAGTTGAGAAACACTGATATAGGAAACAGGCAATTCAAGCCTCACTTTAATTCCTGCAGCTACAGGGCGGGGTGTGTCCCATCCAAACCTCACTCTCATGCAAACAGGGACTAATATATAGGAACCAGGCAATTCAAGCCTCACTTTCATTCCTGCCGTCACAAGCAAGGAGGGATATATCACATCCAAACCTCACTCTCATGCCAACAAGAACTGTCATATTACATTCCATCTAGAAAAAAGATAAAAAGGGAAATTTTAACTTTTTATAGGGAAGGTAAAGTCTGCTGTGAGCAGTATATCATTAACAGAGGATATTTTAAAACAATAAACAAAAAATAAACTATTTTTCCCAAATTACAATTTTTTATTTTTTTTTCTAATTTAAAGGAGAGCTCTAATTCTTTATAATCACTTTTTTCTTAAGACAAATTTCATCATAAACATAACATAAAAATACACACAACAAAAATATTTATATAAATCTTTCCACCTACTCTAATTTACAGAGGAAAAAAAAAAAGAACCCCCCCCCCCCCCCGAGGGGAATATATAAGGTCTGTGATCATATAATCGGGAAAGAAACGAGAAAGCAAACAAAAAGGAAATAAAAAAAAATTACAGCAATTTATGCAACATAAAAGCATAACCAACGCTAAATTCGTGCAACATATTATTCTAAATATAATTAAGAAGGAGGCTTTACAGGGGGGCGTGGCCTGACACAGCATGGAGTAGGACGTGTATCCCTTGAGCTCCGTCCATTACTCCTGCTGTAATTACTCCTGGACTCTCTATGCTATACTAATCGCTGGATCAGATCAACTCCCCCGGGGCATCCACCATACCCAGAGCTGCATTTTGGAGCGACAGGATCGACGGCGGCCCGAACGGAGCATCGATCCTCCACATGGTGGCTGAATCCAGGCAAGTCCGCGGCTTCGGCCTACTCCTGGAGGTCCGCGGCTATCTTGGTCCTCCTCTACACCCAACCTTTATTGAGGTAGCTGTGCCTGCTGCTGCATAACTTTTGAGAAAACTCCCCTGGGGACCTAGAGCACATCCCTCCCCACATATACAGGCTTACCTGACCCCCAGTACCCCTAAAAGAGCGGCGGCCGCATCAAGGCAAGACTGTGGCTTCGGCCTACAACCAGAGGCCAGCGGCCATCTTTACACTCTCATATACCCAGACTTTGCTGCATCTTCAACCTGCTGCCTTTTCGATCCTCATGTGAAAAGCTTATTTTGGGGACCTTTCATACTCCACATCACCCCTCCAGATTGCCAGCACCCCAAACAGAGTAGTAATCTTCTACACACTTGCCGCATAGGGGCAGACTTTGCCCCCGGACACCCTGGTGGCTTTGAGACCCTCGCCAGCACTGTTTTCTGTCCCGCAGGTCACTAAATTTGCCAAAACAAGATTGGGGACTCGCTGTGAGACACCCCGGACCCCCACAGTATGTCGCCAACTAAAGCACAGAAGGCAGCGGCAGCGAGGCTTGATCAATACCGCCGCCAAGACAAAGAGGACATGGAGAAAGATGGGGCCTCTGAGAAAGCAGGGGAGGGTGAGCGAACGGCGAGTGATACTGACAAACTGCTTGTAGCAATCACCTTTTGCAGAACTTCCCTCACAGCACAAATTGAGGAAGTCAAGATGGATATTTCCCTTATCAGGCAAGACTTTCAAAAGCTCAGAGACAGAGTGAAGGAAACTGAGACCAGGCTGAGCACGATGGAGGACGCCATTTCACCTTTACAAACATCCTCAGACCGCGTACAACGTCAAATACACAACTTCTTACTAAACAAGATGATATGGAGAATAGGCTGAGAAGATGTAATATACGCCTGATCGGTCTGCCAGAGGGGACGGAGGGCAAGGACACTACCACGTTCTTGGAACAGCTACTAATCAACGCCTATGGGAGAGAAGCCTTTTCCCCTATGTTTGCAGTGGAGCGGGCACACCGTATGCCAGCCAGACCCCCCCCCGCAGGGAGCTCCTCCTCGCACTTTCATAGCTAAACTCCTCAATTACAAAGATCAGGATACAGCCCTGAGGATGGCGAGGAAGAAAGGCAACATCCCAGTAGGAAATATCAAAGTAGCAATTTTCCCAGATTTTTCAGCGGAGGTACAATGCCGTCGACAGAGTTTTGCAGAGGCCAAGCGCAGGCTGAGGAACCTACAATACAAATATTCTATGCTTTTTCCTGCACGCCTCCGTGTGGAACATGACGGATATGCGATCTTTTTTGAAGATCCTGAAGAAGTGATTTCCTGGTTGGAAAGTCGTGCTATCCCTGAAAGAGCTGACTGATCAAGTTCCAGAGTCGCATGACTGCATTGTTCCTAGCAGATGTAAGGAACCCTTTTTGATGCCGCCCACTTGGGGATGAGAACTGTTTCTTACTACCTACAAAAATTATTTGACCACGACACCGAATCCCTTGTAAACCAGCGCAAGTATAAAGTACAATCTATGGACATCTACAGCATAAGAGTCCACTTACTCTCCGGGGCTCCGGAAGAGCAGAAGTCCTACCAATAACATGCATTGTGCAGCGAGACTTTACCCCACACACCACTGGGAAGCAGCACCATGATTACTGGAATTTTTTCTGGACCATATTAAATGCATTTAATTGGAAACAAAGGGATCGAGTAACCGGGACATACCCTGCACTATTGATATGGCTGATATCTCTTATTCTACTCCGACCCCGGGGACTTGGCCAGATGTTCTGCATTTTCTATGTAACTTGGAAGGTTTCCCAGTTGAACACAAGTTAAGGGAATATGCCCGCACCAGTTTGGGACGGTGTAGGGCGGGGAGGGGGGTGGGAGTTCATTTGTTTATAGTTTGGTTAAACTTGATTGTGCATACTAACCACAGTAAACAGGTAACGTTTCGAATGCTATGCTCATGTGAGTGTTCATGTGTATTATGTGCTACAGGATTGATCCACCAGGGTTTGCATACTAGAAGTCTAAACGCTTTATACATAAAGAACAAAATGCTTAACATAATTGTTTCATTAGATCTCAAAAGGTTGTATTCATGGCATCCCTAAAATTTCTTACGTGGAATGTCAGGGGCATGCGCGAGAAATTTAAGCGTGCAGCAGTCTTCACATTCCTCAAGAAACAACGTGCCGATGTGATAGCCTTGGTGGAGACGCATGTGGAGGGGAGCATTCAGATGGCACTTCGCCGACCATGGGTTGGGTGGGTGTATCATTCTACCCACACATCCCATTCCAGGGGAGTCTCAGTCCTGATAGCTAAATCGGTACACTTTGAGTTATGTGAATTATCCACTGATCCACAGGGACGATATGTATTTATTCTAGCTAAGTTATATGGCGAACCCCTATTGATATTGGCTTTTTATGTACCACCCCCATTTAACATTTCTATAATTAAAGAAGGACTCTCATTCATGGCCCGCCACTCTACTATATCCGCAGTTTGGCTAGGCGACTTTAATACCACACTAAACCCGATCTTGGATAGGCTACAACCTACTCCGCCTACCCTTACTATTCCCCACGCAACTAGGTTCTCTAAGCTCATTTCCACCTTCCACTTAACAGACACGTGGCGCCACAAGTTCCCACAGACTAAATCATACTCGTGTTTCTCATCTTCTCACAATTCTATGTCCCGCATAGACTTCATACTCATTTCCCACAGTTTAATACCAAGACTATCAGAGGCTGCATTCTGCCCCAGAATACTCTCGGATCATAGTCCATACTGGATTACGTTAAACATCCCTATAGAAAAACCAACACGGTCTTGGCGTTTGAACCCATTTTGGCTTTCTCTTCTACCTGAGGATGATGAGCTAGTGGATAAGTGGAGATTGTATTTTGCGGAGAATGACAAGTCAGCATCGCCCTCCGCAGTATGGGACTCCTTTAAGCTATTTGCTCGCTCCACGTTAATTACTGCTATCAATAAAATCAAGACGGATTCCTCCAGTGCCCTCGGTAAGGCGTTGGAGGACCTGTCTTCTGCTGACACCCCGACCCCCGTAAATGCGGACCTGCTAAAATTAAAAACCAGAGTAGTTACTCAGCTGCAATACCAGAAAGCCAGACAAAAACTTTTTTTCTTCAAACAAAAAATGTTTGAATATGGGGAAAAAGCAGGCAAGTTATTGGCCTACTTAGTGCACAGTGAAGATAGGCCCCCTGTGGTGATTACACTACATGGTCCTGGAGGACGACAAATAACAGACCCACCTAGTGTGGCCGATATCTTCAGAGATTTCTTTACTGACTTATATAAAACGACAGCTCCCACTGAGACACAATCAATGTCCGTCTTTCTTGAGAAGGTGATTTTCCCACAGCTGACAGAAGAACAGATGGACCTACTAGAGGCACCCCTCACTACAGACGAAATTACAATTGCCGTTGCAAGTTTCGCTAGGTCTAAATCCCCAGGATCAGACGGACTCCCAATTGAGTTTTATTCCCAGTTCAGCAAACTGTTAACCCCTAAATTGTTAACCTTATACAATCATCTCTTTGAGACTGGGACATTACCCCCATCTATGACAGAGGAAACAATAATCCTCATACCCAAACCAGGAAAGGACCCGGGATACCCGGAATCCTATCGCCCAATATCCCTTCTACAAGTTGATATTAAAATATTGGCCAAAGTATTATCTATTAGGCTTAATCAGGTTATTTTATCACTAATACATACAGACCAGGCGGGTTTCATGCCTGGTCACAACACCTCGTTTAATCTCAGGAAATTATATATGAATTTACAGGCTACACAGGAGGAAGTAGGCTCACGAGTTGTGGTGACTTTAGACACAGCAAAAGCCTTTGACTCGGTGGAGTGGAGGTATCTTTGGAGATGCTTGGAGAGCTATGGCTTCGGCCCGAAATTCATCAAATGGGTTCAATTACTATACCAGGCACCCAGGGCCAGGGTGGTGGCTAATGGGTGGTCGTCTCAGATGTTTAACCTCAGCAGAGGCATGAGACAGGGCTGCCCGTTGTCCCCACTATTGTATGCCCTTGCGGCAGAACCCCTGGCGATATCCCTCCGAACGAACCCGGAGATCAAAGGTCTAAGACTGGGATCTTTAATTGAAAAAATCAGCATGTATGCTGACGACACGCTGTTATATCTAGCGGATTCGGGCCCTTCCTTATGTACCGCACTCCACACGATCGAACAATTCGGAATATTTTCAGGACTGGAAATCAATTGGGATAAGTCACAAATTTTACCAGTAGATAGCTTCTCACCCCCAGAATCCCAAGCCAGACTACCGCTTCAGAGAGTTGATGTTATTAAATATCTTGGGATCCGTATATCTAGATCCCCTGCAGATTACGTATCCCTCAATATAGACCCTCTCATTGCCATGGTCAAAAACAAAGTTCGAGTTTGGTCCAGGCTCCCACTTGGGACCTGGGGCCGCATAAATTTAATTAAAATGATTTTACTTCCCAAAATACTGTATGTTCTCTGGCACTCTCCGGTTTACTTACCCCTGAAACACTTTAAATCTCTAGAGTTTCTTCTTAAGCCATTCATATGGGGCACCAATAGACACAAACTGGCATGGCAGACTCTTAAGAACCCGACTGACCTTGGTGGCATAGCTCTTCCGGACTTTAACCTATATTACATTGCATCACAGCTGTCACAACTTTTTCACTTGCATAAAACGGACAGCGAGAGGTTTCTCACGCTCCTATGTCCAAGGTGGGCACAATACACCAAGGACTCGATATATGCTATAGCATCGGGCTCGGGGGGGGGGGGGGGGATGGAACTAGGGGAAAATAGATAAACCATGTTATATCACTATAGGAAAATATGGGACTTGGCTACTTCTAAACTTGAAATCCCGCAGTTCAATGATTACACGCCGGTATGGCACAACAAGAATCTTCCTGAATTTAAAAAATACAAGACGCATTTCTATGGTCCACACAGGTAATATTCTATCTGCATCATTTTTTAAAAGATGGGCATTTAAAAACTTTTTGATTCACTTAAAGCAGAATTCAAAATTCAGAATCCAATGTTCTTTAGATTTTTACAAATTCGTCATGCGGCGCAATCGCAATTTCCTGATTCCCTCCCAGGCCCTACACCTAATGTCCTAATGGCAGTATTTAAGAACACAGACCCCCATAAACTGATTTCAGCTTTCTATAACCTGCTCTCAACCCCAGTTTCTACTAGAATAGCGTACGATCTTAAACCAAGATGGGAAAGAAGTGGGACCAATAGAGGATGAGGAGTGGGGGGAGGCACTGGAGTCCTGTAGGGCTGTGTCCCCCAAATTATCAGACCGCCTGTCGCAGCTCTACATTCTTCATAGAGCATACCTCACACCCCTTAGAGTGGCAAGATATAAACGCACACAATCTATCACATGCCTGATGTGTGGGAAAGAGACTGGTACCTTTTTCCATTTGATGTGGACATATCCTAAGATCCAGGGTCTGTGGGAACAAATGGTGACATTCCTACATGACACAATGGGCTCACCCCTAGCACTAGATCCAAAACAATGCCTCTTGGGTATAATTCCAGACACAATTGACAAATGCACAAAAACATTTCTCCATGAAACACTCTTTGCAGCAAGAAAGGTCAAAAAATGGATGAGACAAGCGTCTCCCAAACTGGTGGAATGGAAGGTGGAAGTGAATAATACCCTACCGTATAAGAAATGCATATACATTAAGAGAGGTTGCCCTGCCAAGTACAATAAGATATGGGATTGTTGGCTCCAAGACTCTGACACATGTTTATAATGAAACCAATTTAGAATGGAATGATTTCTTGAGGGTACACCCTGATGTGTGGTTTCTAAGTGTTACATGTATGACCACAAAATATTCTCAGAGTAAACATAATGTACTGTTTAGCATATGTATAGAGTTTGTAACAATTCATGTACTAGTTGCCAAGTTTGTATGTTAAAGCAAGCATCACATGTATGCACCAGTTGATTAATAAAACTTTGATGTAAAAAAAAAGGCTTTACAGGGCCCTATTAAATGTGTCAAACCCGATGCCAAAAAAAAAATTAATTATTCTCATCATCCTCAGTAATATTAAGTGTATTTATTTAGTGTAACCTCGCCCTTCTACTTCATTAAATATTTATTCATTTGTGCCTGCAGCACACTGCGCCCAAAGGCGATATCCTCATGCCTTCTTACATCCACCTGATAGAATCCGGTGAATGTATGGACTGAAGACCAAGTTGCGGCCTTGCAGATTTGAGCCATGGAGGCTTGGTGATGCACTGCCCACGAAGCACCAACAGCCCTGGTGGAGTGCGCTTTGATTTGAAAAAGTGGAACTTTCCTCTTCAAACCGTAAGCTTGAATAATTACTTGCCGAATCCACTTCGAAATAGTAGATTTCGACGCTGCCTGTCCTTTTCTAGGACCTTCAGGCAACACAAACAAAACATCCATTTTCCGAATCTGAGCAGTCGCCTTCAAATAGATTTTGACTGCTCTCACTACATCTAGAGATTCTTTCTTCCGTAGAACAGGGTTCTGGAAAAAAAGAAGGTAGAACAATATCCTGGTGCCACGTCCTAGACGTCAATATTTAAATAGAAAAGCAGCAAGGATAGACTTTGCAGGCACCAATTATAAAAAATATGTATAAATTTTTATTAAACACTTAATACAAAAAATCAATAAAATATTGCAAATAAAGTGCAAGAAACTAGCTAGATCGCTCCAGTATAGGTCATGTACGTCAAAAGCATAACATTACAGGAATATGTCCCTGTATTGGAATATGGTATGCAAAAAAGCTCTACATGTTTCGCAAGTGATTGCTTCTTCAGGAGATTTTTAATTATTCTACAGGAGAGAGAAACGCAGGCAATCAATAACATTAACAGTAATAATCCTGGTATAAAGTCTCAAATGTTTGCAGGGAGACAATTAAAGGAGTGCTCCAGACACAGCATGGATAAGGTAATGTGAATCACACGTGGGGGCGTGCCTAATAAGAAACATCTTATGCCTCGTACACATGGTCAGATTTTCCGACGGAAAATGTTCGATGGGAGCTTGTTGTCGGAAATTCCGACCATGTGTAGGCTCCATCAGACATTTTCCATCGGAATTTCCGTCACACTAAATTTGAGATCTGGATCTCAAATTTTCAGACAACAAAATCCGTTCTCGTAAATTCAGATCGTGTGTACACAATTCCGACGCACAAATTTCCACGCTCAGAATAAAGTAGGAGACGGAAGCGCTCGGTCTGGTAAAACTAGCATTCGTAATAGAGAGCACATTTGTCACGCTGCAATTTTTTAAATCTTTTAATGCAGCGCATTCTCTTCTTCGTTAAAATGCTAGAATAATTAAGTTGTTTTGCTGCTGATATTCAGTGTTCTGAAAATTTCTTTATTATTTCTCGCGATCTCATGAATAATTTTTTTTTTTTCGTCAGATCTCCATAATAATATTTAGAATTTTTTTTTTTTTTTCCAGATCTATTTTTTTTTAATTTTTTATAGTGATCTCCATAATTTTCTCTTTTGTTTTGTGTCAAGTTACCACAACACCATTATTATCTTGTATTTTTTAACCTCAAGGAGGTTGGTGTTGGTGTCCCTTGTTAATTTGACATTGTATTTTTGAAATGTACCTGCCTACTCACAAGCTGTCCTTTTTTGAAGTAAAACACATAGTCAAGTATTTGTGAAAAATAAATAGCCATTTATTATGGGTCATAACAAAATAAAGATGAAGGCAACGCTGGAGAAACTGGTGAAATTTGCGAAGCCTTTGTACCCCAGGGCAGACATCAATTATTTTAGTCAAAATTGGTGGCCTGAGGAGTCCTTATAATAGTGAGCACAATCCGATCCAGGACTATAAGAGATCAGGCACTGTGGCAGATGACATATCTGTCCCCAGGCTGTGGTCTTACAACAGCCTGCGTCTTTTGTCAGACCAGACTGAACCCAGGCCATCACTTTCTTGTCTTCCTTCCATGCTTCCTTCCACGCTTGCTTCCAGGCTGTGGCTTTGGTGTTGTAGTTGTGGCAGGAGGTGGAGGAAGAGGACCGTGGTGGAACTCACAACTTTGGCTTTAGCTTGTGAGTTTGCCCCTCAACCCCTTATTTAGGGCTTGTAACATAACTTCCTCACATAAGAGGCGTTGGCCCTCCTCCATTTCCTACATTTTGTAGGCTGCCATGTAGGCATAGTCCTCTTGAATATTGGGGGGGGGGGGGTCTGAGGGCCGCAGTAGCCTTTCCAAAATAGGCCAAGTGCTGCCTCCTCCAGGTTACTCCTCTTCCTTGGACTTTTTTTTTCGGAAGGTGGAGGGGAGGAAGCTGGGATTCGGGCAGGCTACTGGGCCCGGCCACCTCCTGGTTGCCAATTACCCCCGCCACCTCCTGGCTGCCACTTTCCACAGCCTCCTCCTGGCCGAGACTTTCCTGTGTATGAAAAAGGGACATAGTTTTAGTTTTTGGTTCATCAATTTTCAGCTCATAACTGTTGCAAAGTGAATGTTAATAAATGGAAAAGACTAACATTCTGACCCCAGCATTTTTCATTCTTGTCCCAATCAATTGTGGCCACTACTGTCTATTGATATGTAAAAAACTTTGTAAAATCAGAAATTACTGATCAATAATAACATCTAGTTAACAACATTAATTATTTGACTAGAAATATGTTGAACAATGCTATACTTGGCTCAAGCTGGGCTCCTCCACTTCTTCCTGGCTGGAAGGCCCAGGTTGGACTTCGGAAGCCTCAGCTGAGCTGGAAGGAAGCCTTGAAGGAAGACTGGAGAGTGCTGGCCTGGGCATCATTCTGGCCTGCCAGAAAATGCAGTCTGTCATAGTACCACAGCCTGGGTACATAAATGTCATCTGCTGCAGCTCCTGATCTCTGGGAATCCTGGACCTTCTTGCACTCCCTATTATAAGTGCTCCTCATGCCACCAATTAGGGCCTACAAATAAGGGATGTCTGCCGTGGGGATCACCGGCTTCACAAATTCCAGCAATTAATACAGCGCTGCCTTCCTCTTTGTTTTAATGTTATAAAAGGGGTGGTTTACCTGCCACAATTAATGAATATGGGGATAAAGTTCTGATCATTCAATAGATTAATTTTCTCTGCAAGACACAACACAAGACAAACTCTAATGTCAGGCTAAACTCTCCTAATCTTTTCCCAATATAGGCCTCAATCTATAAGCAGTTCAGGCCACTGATGCACCAAGTTAAAATTGTACCTTCGTTCTAACGATCGGCGCTTCCGATACTCCTTCCTCCTCTCACAGATCGTACATATGACGCACACGTGTTATGCTTATGCGTGAAACTCCACCCACCCCTGAAGTTCTTTCTAGTCTATTCCCCACCCCTTGTCTTTTGGCGCAGTGGGAGAGCACATGGCGGAGAAAGAGCAAGTACATGCAGAGGAGAGCAGCAACGATGAAAGCCCGGAGCCACGAACGTCCCGATCCCAGAGGAGATTTAAGAGCTCAAATATGTCCTTTATAGAGATGGTGGACATCTTGAAGAGGGCCGACTATGATGGGAAGCATGGACCTTACCCAAACCCAAATGTCAGGCCAAGATCATGGCTAAAGTTGTGAAAAGTCTGCACAGGAATTTTGGGGTACGACGATTCAAGGATCAGTACAGAAAGATCAAGAGAGTTCTTCAAAAAAGTAAGTAGTTGTCATGTCTTCCTATTATTATTACTTGCATGCTGCTCCATGAGCTTTTCTTTGCTGTTTTACAGTTTAAAATGACAATTTTCGGGTTCGTGTGCACAGTAATCGTTCGTAGTAAACATTATTACTAATACAATGTTTTTGGCAGATACAGGTTAACTGCATTTGTTCAGGGCTATTTGTATTAAAAAAAGTTTATTACTTTGTTGTCTAGATGGGTTTGTACTAGAATGAAATGCAAACTTGATTCCGTGTATGGAGAGGACACTCAGCAGCTGTTTACACATCTGGATGCAGGAGCACTAGTGTGGGACACCAGAAAAAACTTTTTAGGATGTCCCACACAGGTTCTCCACTGGATACTAGCGGTGTCTCCATATGTGAAAATTGTACAAAGAAGGGAAGTAATCCAGCTTTAGAAAGTGAAAAAATGTCTTCAGCTTGGAACTCTGCCAAAAAAGACAATTGTATGCCACTTCCAAGCAATGTTTCATATTACTATTTCTGGCCTCAAATATCTGTGTGCTAAGTATACCTTTTTTTTATTCACATAAGGGAGAAAAGACTCGGAACATCTGAGGATACCAGGGACCCCCCACCTCCGAAAGAAAAGCAAATCCCCACATCACAACCAGAAGATGTGGAGGAAGGAGAGGTTTATGAAGTGGGTGAAATAGTGACCACAATAGTGACCACAACAGGTGAGTGTCTGAGACCACAGCTTCAGGTAATAGATGTATGCCTGCATATTTATAATACATGGTGTGTTTTTTAATTGTAGGTGATGTGGATGTTGTGGAAGAAGATTTGCATTTCACAAATGCAAGTGCACACGTCCTCATCGGGGAGATCATGATGTGCAATCGTGATTTACAAAAGATCAAGGAAGACATCAATGATGTGAAAAAGACTTAAACACATCATTGATGTTTTAGGCAGAATCTAAAAAAAACACAAAATTCTTCTAGTTTATTTTTAGTATTTTCACACATTTTAAATATTAAGCCAAATTTTGAAGATACACACAGTGTGTCAATATGTGCTATCTGCCATCATGGGATATCAAGGTATGCGTTTTGGGGTGCAACCCCTTCCTCGCAAACAAAGTAGATGAGAGGAAGGGGTTGCACCCCCAAAACACGTCCACTGATCCCCCATGATGGGAGCTAGCACATGTTGACATTAGGCATGGGATCAGGAGGGAAATCCCCATTTTGACTCTCAATTTGTGTGCATCTTCAAAATTTGGCTTTCACAGGGGTGACATCACCCCATCTGATGAAGGCAAGATCAACACAGTTTGGACATACTAATGTCTGATATTGCCTTCACTTTGTCAAAGTTGAAATTTGTAAGTTCCTGAGTTGTGTATTGTTTTATGGTTTTAAACATGACTGTTTTAACACAAAAAAGGCTATTTGTACTGTCAAAAACAAAAATGTTATTACTAAAATGTGTTGGTTTGTTCAAAAACCATTTTCTAACGCACATGTGAAATGTGCACAGAGTAAAAAGTTTTCTACTCAACAATGTGTGGCTTCTTCTTTCAATGCTCAATATCATTTTTTGGACTAAGTTGGTGTTTACACTGAAATGGGGGTTATTTACTAAAGGAAAATCCACTTTGCACTACAAGTGCACTTTCAGTGCAGTTTCAAGTGCACTTTTGCAATGCACTTGTAGTGCAAAGTGGATTTTCCTTTAGTAAATAACTCCCACAGTGTTATATAATTTGCCACAATCATGCCATTTTCGTGACTTTGCAAAATTTACTGAAAATGATGTATATTTTTAACAGTAATCCATTACATACATTAACAACAAAAACAAGGTGTGTGTGTGTAGCAGACCCACAACATAATAGTTTGCTGAAGAAGAGATTGTCACCTCATCTATCAAATAAATTATGTTTGCACTATTGAAGAAATTGTAAAAAAAAAAGCCCATTGGAGACCCTAGGAGACAGCTAAAAGAAACACAAGCAGTAAATCAAAAGAAATATTTTTTCAGTTTAAATTAAAAAAAAAATATTTTTAAAATGTTTATTAAACATTTTCTGGCATATTAATGGTTCCCTACCCGCAAAAAACTCCATATATTTTATACGGACCTCGCGTGCACTTTGGGGGGGCAAGCACTGAAAACCAGATACGAACTTACAAGCACAAACTGAAGAGCAGTAACGATCGGAAAAGCACTAGGCTGAAAAGCATGAATCGTCTCTCACCAAACTTCTACTAACACAAGATTAGCAGAAGGAGCCGAAAGGGTGGCGCACTTGGTATTGAACTTCCCTTTTCTAGTGCCTAAGGCTCGATTCACACCTATGCATGTTGCTTTTGAGCGTTTTTGGAGTTTTTTTTTTCATGCTTGCCATGTTTTTGAGCAGCGTTTTTGTAGCGTTTTTGCCGCGTTTTGCTTTTTGCGTTTTTTTTTTTTTTTTTTTTTACGTTTTTTTTTTACAGTCTAAAAAAAAATTTAAAAAAAGCAAAAAACGCATCAAAAACGCTGCAAAAACGGTGCACTTGCGTTTTTGATGCTTGTCCATTGAATTCTATTACATGCAAAACGCTGCATTTTGCATGAAAAAAAGTCCCTGACCCTTTCCAAAAATGCAGAGATACAAAAAGGCATTGATGTGAACATGTTCCATAGGAACCCATGTTAAAAAAATTCCCATGCATTTCTGCAAAATGCATCAAAAAACGCGCTGGTGTGAATGGAGCCTTCGTACGTGTTGTACGTCACCGCTTTCTTGGCGTTCGGAATTTCTGACAAGATTTGTGTTGACTGTGTGTATGCAAGACAAGTTTGAGCCAACATCTGTCGGAAAAAATCCATGGATTTTGTTGTCGGAATGTCCGATCGTGTGTACGGGGCATTAGAGTGTGTAGAAAGTCAGACTGGTGAGGTTGCGCGCGCATCCCTTCCCGGCCAAGTCAGGTAATGTGAAAGTTACGCACGCTGTTTATTCAGCCTTATATCACGGCAGATATCTATCTATCTATCTATCTATCTATCTATCTATCTATCTATCTATCTATCTATCTATCTATCTATCTATCTATCTATTTTCTTCTTGGATGGTTTGGAACTATCACCTATTAATCCAATGTGCTGCTTTATTATAAATGTTTACTAAGCTTTCTCTTGCTGGCGGTCCATTCTAAATATAATCCTCTCCAGTCTGATACAGAGTTTATTTACATAATTTACTACTACTACAAGGTGAGATCACTTAATCAATTAATGCAGTTTAATAATGCTACAAACAGATTACTTTTAATTATATTTGCTTTCTTACTACCATGTATACACTTTACAGGTGGCGGTGTTCATCGCCAAATATAGTTCCATCCCTCAAGCTTATAATTTACAAGCATACATTATCTATCTAGATTTATGTCCATTTCATGCTGTTTTACCAAGGTAGGCTGGATAGTAGTTCATATCTGACTACACCTCTCTATCTTCTCCCTGCATGGAGTAAGCATCTTGATTTACCTTAGTTAACCCTTTATGGGTCCTCTGCCTATTTCATATTTGGCAGTGGAAATTCACCTTATTTCTGGTACTACCACTTTCTACACACTCTAAGATGTTTCTTATTAGGCACGTCCCACGTGTGATTCGCGTCTCCTTATCCATGCTGTGTCTGGAGCCCTCCTTTGATTGCCTTTCGGTACTCCCTGCAAACTTTTGAGACTTTATACCAAGATTATTACTGTTTATGTTGTTGATTTTCTGTGTTTCTCTCTCCTGTAGAATAATTAACAAGCTTCTAAAGAAGCAATCACTTGCGAAACATGCAGAGCTTTTTTGCATACCATAATCCAATACAGGGACATATTCCTGTAATGTTATGCTTTTGACGTACATGACCTATACCGGAGAGAGCTAGCTAATTTCTTGCACTTAATTTGCAATATTTTAATTATTTTTTGTATTATGTGTTTAATAAAAATGTATACATATTTTTTATAATTGGTGCCTGCAAAGTCCATCCTTGCTGCTTTTCTATTTAAATATTGACGTTTAGGACGTGGCACTGCGCTACCATAAAACTTCCACAGCTCCATCCTGTGTTGGAGTTTGGTAAACTTTTTGATACAATTTCCTGGTTTAGATGAAAACCTGATAACACCTTCGGCAGAAAGCTAGGATATAGACGCAATACTACTCTATCCTTGTGAATAGCTAAATATGGCTCTTTACAAGAAAGAGCAGCCAATTCTGATACCCTTTTTGCAGAAGATATGGCTACCAGAAAAACTAGCTTCCTTGTCAAAAGGACCAAGGGAATATGTTGTATTGGCAAAAGGCTGTTTCTGTAATATCAACAGAACTAAATTCAAGTCCCAAGGGTTCAGGGGTGACCTAACCGGTGGATAAAGCTGCGTTATCCCCTGTATAAAGCTACGGACCAAAGAATGCGAAGCAAGTGGTCGAAACAATACCGACAAGGCCGAGACCTGGCCTTTGATAGTACTCAAGGCCAGCTTTATCTCTAACCCCATTTGCAGAAAGGCAAGGATTCTACCTATGACATACTTTCTGGGATGCCAACCTCTGGATTCACACCAGGAAACATATGCCTTCCAGACTCTATGAAATGACTCTGGAAGCTGGCTTCCTTGCATTAATCAAGGTAGATATCACTGAGCCTGAAAGCCCACGATTCTTCAGAATGTGGGTTTCAATAGCCAAACCGTTAAATTTAGTGTTTGTAAGGTAGGATGGAATACTGGTCCCTGCGAAAGCAGGTCCATGGGTCCCCTACCGCCATCTTTACGATCTCTGCATACCAAGATCTTCTGGGCCACACCGGGGCCACAAGCACCCCCAACTTCCTTTCCTGCTTGATCCTGCGAAGAAGCTGTGGTAGCAGCAGAATGGGAAGGAATGCATAAATCAGTGAGAATTGATCCCACAGGGTCACCAATACATCTGTTCCGCATGCGAGTGGATCCCTTGTTCTTGACACAAAGTTGTCAACTTTGCTGTTTAACCTGGACACAAAAGCATGGCACATGCTTTTCTGCCCAGGCTAGGATATGGTTTACCTCTCCCTGGGCTGCATGACTTCTGGTGCCCCCTTGGTGATTGATATAAGCCACTGCTGTGGCATTGTCGGACTGGATTCTGACAGGACAATTCCGCAACCTGAATGTCCAGGCCCTTAGGGCTAGGTGTGCTGCCCGAATCTCTAGAATGTTGATGGGCAAGGTCCTTTCGGTCCTGGACCATTTTCCTTGGACAGTCGCTTCTTCCAGGACTGCTCCCCAACCTGACAGGCTGGCATCTTTTGTTACCACCTTCCAGGTAACTGGTAAGAAGGATTTCCCCTTCTGCAGATTCTTAGATATCCTCCACCAACTGAGGCTCTGGCGCACCTTAGGCGACAGACGCATTGGAAAATCTAGTGCTTGGACCTTCTTGTTCCAAGCAGATAGGATACTCTTTTGCAGCAGTCTCGATTGAAACTGAGCATAGGGAACCGCTTCAAATGAAGCCACCATCTTTCCCAACAACCTCATGCAAAGGCGAATAGAAGGACCCTTCTTTGCCCTGACCACCTGAACCAGCTCCTTTATGGTGCTGATCTTTGCCTGGGGTAAAAACACCCTCTTCTGGGCTGTATCTATGACCAGACCCAAGAACTCTAGTCTTCTTAATGGTTTTAAAGAATTCTCTAGGTTGAGGACCCAACCTAGGTATATTCCAAGTAGTTGACTGTGGTGACCATGCTTTGGTCTAAGCGGGCTACCGACCGGTCTATCAAGAGCAGGTTGTCTAGGTATGCTATAATTGTTATACCTTGAGTCCTTAATCTGGCCAGAAGTTTTGTAAACACCCGAGGTGCAGTAGCTAGCCAGAAAGGCAAGGCTACAAACTGAAAATTGAGTTTTTCTACTTTGAAACGCAGATATTTTTGGTGACCGGGGAAAATAGGCACATGCAGGTATGCATCCTTGATGTCGATTGATGCCAGAAGTACTCCTCCTTGTAGGATGGAGACAACAGATTGGATTGATTCCATGCGAAAAGAGCGGATATTCAGGAATTGGTTTAGATCCTTGAGATCTAGAATGGGTCTGACATCTCCATTTGGTTTTGGCACTGTGAAAAGGTTTGAATTAAACCCCAACCCCTGCTCTTTCATGGGGACCGCCATGATCACTTTTTGAGACAAAAGTCGGTCTAATGCTTGAAAGAGAGACTTCTTCTTCTCTGGATCTTTGGGGACGTTTGACCTGAGGAAACGAGGAGACAGGAATTCTCGGAACTCTAGTTTGTAACCTAGAGCTTTGTGGAGACCACCCATCTGTCTCGAGACTCTTCCTGCCAGACATTTGAGAACTGCAGAAGTCTTCCCTCCCACTCGAGCGGGCGGGGGCGCCCCTTCATAAAGAGGCTTTAGTGTTCTGTCTTGAAGGTTTCCTCCCCCAGGACATTTTGTCCCTGGGGTTGACCCAGGGCTTTACCTCTTGAACCTGACGTTGGAGACCGTCATGACTGCCTGGAGGCTGATGTCCCTGGCCCTCGAGAAGGAGCTTGTTTAAATGAGGGATGTTTACTCCTTTTCTTAAATGGCAAAAGGGTACTTTTTTCACTTGATATTTTTTGGATATATTTGTCCAAATCATCCCCAAACAGCCTTTCTCTGCGGAAAGGAAAACTAGCCAGGAGCTTTTTGGATGGCGCTTCAGCTGTCCAACTTTTCAACCATAAGATTCTATGCATACGCACCAACCCAAGCATGAGGCGAGAGATCTGAAGAATAGAATCTCTGATCGCGTCAATTGCAAAACACAAAGCCCCTGGCAGCTCTGCTAAATCCTGGACCTGCTGCTCAGGGAAAACCTTGAGCACCTGTTTCAAGTGGTCTCTCAAGGATTGACATACCCCAATTGCCGTCACTGCAGGTTGAGCTATTGAACCTACCAAAGAGAAAATGTTTTTTAACAGGAGTTCCATTTTTTTTATCGGTTGGATCCCTAAGCATTTGTGCATTGTCAACCGGACAAGTCAAACTTTTATTCACAGAGGATATCGCAGCGTCAGTTGCTGGTATACCCCACATCTTTGTAAATTTTTCCTCCATAGGATAAAGTGTTGAGAACTTTCTAGGAGGGAAAAAATGCTTATCTGGGTGATCCCACTCAGAATACATAAGCTTTTCCAGCAATGAATGAACAGGAAAGGCACGCAAAGCTTCAGGAGGCTTTAGTGAACCAAAACAAGAAGTGGGCTTTCTAGCCGACTCAGTTAAGGGTAGCTTAAATGTGGAGCGGACCATTTCAGTTAGAGATTGCACCAACAATTTCTCAGATTGTGAAGCTGATGAAGGTCCTTCCCCACTTGATCCCTCAGGAGTCATCAGCCTCTTCATGGTCCCCTGAGGGAGATTCATCTTTCCCCTCCCACTGTTCCTCTGAGGGTCCTGGGTAGTAGAAGGGGACCTAATGCGTTTTCTCCCACTTTGGGAAGATGCAATTAAAGTCACTAACCTTTCTTCCAATCCCAACATGGCTGAGGAAAAAACCTCCTCAGTAATATAGACAGGGGCTGAAATGTTGGAAACAGTTGCAATCCCTGACGAACCCGATGGGTCACTCTGACCAGCCTCCTCAGGCCTTTCAGGGGGGGATGGTGTCGCAGAGGCAAGAACAGGGTCCTCAGAGCCTGAGTGATCTCTTTGAGCCCTTGTTTTTTGGGGTATTTGTACCTCCCTTTCTGCCATCCATAGTGCTAAGCACAAATGAAAAGGGTACTGCCAAAAAAAAATACACCCACTGCTGAGCAAATAGTCCAGCAACTGCCACTGCTATTAATGCTCAGCCTGATGCTAAGTAAACGTGCCTTGGGAATGCCTGTGTCACCAACACTCACATACCCCCGTCTGCTCTGTCTCAGCTGAATGCACCTGCAAAAGGTGCACTTATAGCCTACACAGCCCCACATTGTGGACGCTGAAGCACGCCGATGCTGTGTTAAGCATCACCCCCTCCCTCCGACTTTCCACCGTGCCCCCTCTACACTTTTTTTGAAAAGAGACTGTTTTCCCGTGCAAGCGGGCCTCTGATCCGACCGGATTGGCATGTGGGGGGTGGGTGGGGTGGAGAAGAGCCGATGGAAGGAAAACCACCATGCTATGGTGGTGGGAGCGGTGCGGCATACCGCCAACTGTTCTGTGCTCCCTCTGCCTCCTGGAGAGAAAAGAGAAACTTCTGTCCAGGTGGGGGATGTTTAAAAAGAAACCCCCCCCCCTTCCAACATCTTACCCGAGGCTTGGGACTGGAGGAAGACTGCAGCTTCTACTGACACAGAGCGAGACTGACAAGCATAGAACAGGTACGTGCTCTTGACAGCCCCCGTGGCGACTTTAGGCATGACAACATTTACTTAAAGGAGAAAACCCATAAGAATTAAAAAATTCCATAGGAATCTCCTACTGCAGGGTTCTGTGGTAAACCAAACAGACCCAATCTTCACCCCACACGGCGGGCTCCGTTAGAAAACCTTCAAGAACCGGGGCCCCTTTTTATCAGGGGTTCCACACCCTTGGACCTGTATAGCACCCCGCCAGGAAATATGGCTGAAAAAACCAAAGCACTGGATCCCGGGGTCCAGCTTTCTAAAAAGAGAAGCGTTACAGGCTAAACCTCGTTTCTTGCGACACGAGGCCCGGTTACTATTCAATTTGGCCTGAAAAGACACTTTGAATGGATCCGGCTGCATGGCTTGCCCCAGCAAGGATTACGCCAGTGGAGCTTAGCACAGCACATCTTTACTCGTGACCAACACCTTAGACACTGGCGAAAAAACAGAGGTACTCCTGGTAAGGGGAGGGGTTATATAGGGAGTTAAACTTCCGGTCTAGGGTGTGCCAGTGTCCATCACCTAAAGGTGGCCTATATGACCCATACAGTTATTACTGTGGCTCTGTGTCCCGTGATGTACGATAAAGAAAAAAAATTCCCCCTCAATTTCCCCTCACCAGATGCTTCCCTCAGACTATCCGATCCATAGCACAACAATACTCCCCAAAGGATTGTTTAATCCGCATCTATTTCAGAGGAATAATTCAACCATCCTGCCCATATGTCTTTAAATTTATTATGTTGATCCTTAACCATATGTAGTTATGTACCCATCTCCCTGCTTCCATAATATTCCAAAATCTAGGTATCAATATTTTAGCTGCATTTAGCAAGTGTGGAGTAATGCTTCTCTTATTAGAACTTAGCAGATGATGGCATCTCATGAAAGAGGAAATGTAATGGAGGACGTTCTATAGGTCTGAGTGTCATTCTTTTAATCCATGGTGCTATTGCCTCCCAAAATACTTTAATCTTTGGGCAAAACCACCATAAATTAAGAAATTAGCCCCTTTGGTTACATCCCCTCCAGCAGTTAACATCTGCCGATGGGTACATCTGTGCCAACTGAACCGGTGTACGGTACCATCTTGTCAAAAATTTATAAGACATTTCCTGTATATGAAAGCTTATTGGAGTATGGTGTGTTGCCCTAATCAACCTTTGAATTTGTTCAGATATAAAATTATGACCTATCTCTTTCTCATTCTCTAATAAAATAGGGAGTTGTACACTGGGCATTCAGAACCAATTTATACATTCGGGACAACATGAGGCCCGGCTCTGATATATTGGTACACCATATTTCAAAGTAGTGAGTGGATTCGCTAGCCTTATTTAAAGCTTTCATTTGATAAACAAATCCGCCAATTGACGATATCTCCATGTGGCCATTGGTATTTCCCCTAGAGTCTAAATCAACTCTGTTTAAAGGGTAACCATTTGCCCTGTGGAGCCACTCCAGCGCAATTAACCTTTCCATCCATTCCCCATCAATCTAAACTGTCCTTCTCTTCCCCCGGGGGAAACCAGGGGAATCATTCCAATGGTGTCATGGAGCATATTGGAGGGGCAAACTTTCCAGTATTATTCATTCTATCCCATATGGATAATGTTGTTTTTGTTAATAGTTTTACCCAATTCCTAATTGCTAATGTCTTCTCCAAGGGCACCCAAAGTTTACTGACCATCATGGCACCAGTTCATAATACGCACCAGGGCCATGGCTCTGTAGTACATCGCTATGTCCTGAAGCCCCACTCCCCCCAAGGAGAGTTCTAATTCCACTAAAACAACGAGCTGCAAATATGAATGTTTGGCTAAATTCATATAAAAAAGAACATTCATGGAACTAAAAAGACAGTCAATAAAAATACTTAAACAAATAAATATGAACTCAAACAAATATAGACTCAAATAATATAGAATAAAATCATATATAGATCTATTATTTGCTCAAGGGCCACAAGAATCCAGTTTGCCCCCCGCATTACGAGTGGGAAAATTATATAGATTTTTATCTCCAACCCCTAGTGAAACGAATGCCTTACTTTATTAAGGACACCAAAGCAGTAGTTAACCTTTTGAAGGACTGCCCATTTCAGGAAGGTTGGTGGTTGGTGACGGCCGACGTCACGTCGCTATACACTTATTCCTCATTCCTTTGGTTTATCGGCAGTGTCCTATTATTTGGACAAGGATTCAGGTTTAACAAATATACAGAGAGAATTTATTATAGATCTTCTTGAGTTTGCCACTACCCATAATTATTTGTGGTTTTGGGGTATTATTATTTGCAGAACAGCAAGCTGTGTACTCTGAGGACACACACTCCTGAGCCAAGCTGTGTGCGTCCAGACACACACACAGCGTGGCTTGGCCCCACTCACTTCCTCTTAACCGGCTTTAATTGACAGCAGCAGGAACCAATGGCTCCTGCTGCTATCAATGCAGCCTGTGAGCAGGGAGTGAAGAGATACCAGATGCAGCAGGGCACGGCACTGGATCAATTGAGACCTCAGGTAAGTGTTTGGGTGGCGGGGGGGGCACACAGCAAGTGCTAAAATTTTTCTTTTTACCTTAATGCGGGGAATGCATTAAGGTATAAATCATTTTGTGATCTCTGCTGAAGGAATAATCAGCCAATGCGAATTCTGACACATGGGACACAGTAGAATGTCAGATCTGTGTTTGTTTTTCAGTGAAATTAAGTATTTTACTGCTACCCTCTTTCGTGGAGACCATTTTGCAGATTAAGGTGGGGTTGTATTTGATGATAGGTCTACTTTCACCCTTCTTTGCCATGCATTGCTTGCCATTTTGCCCCTTAGCTGGGCAAGCCAGTTTTTGTTATTCACACTACATTACAGCCTTGAACGTTTGCAAAAGATCCCGTTGAAAATATGTATTTTCTAAAAGTGCAGGACTTACAGAATTAATGGATATGTTTACCTTTCTGAACATGGGCATGTTACACCATCTGACCCTCTCCCCCTGATCTCGCCCCCCCCTTCACCCACACGACTGCGTCATTGATTCACAGATCCCTGTGAATTAATGAACTATTTCACCGCTGACCGCTTGTATTAATGAACTACCATGGTGCTGATGAGCACTCTAGGTAGTTCATTGAGCTTCCTGTCATTGTGTAACTGCCTGCCCGTATCTGGGGTACGCGCAGCTAGCTTAACAGAAGCCCACAGGAGCTGGCATTTCACCCATGATCTGCCTATTGTGGGTGCATCGCTTTACAGACGCCTATAAAAAAAAAAAAAGTGCACATTTTTTCACCTGCAAAAAAATGTGCATTTATTTTTTTGTAAAGGTGAACGTATCATTTAAGAGAATAGTACTGGTAATTTGTGCACAAACATTTAAACATGCTATTAGTGTGCTCAAACACAACACAATATCCTAAATGTCTAAAAAAAAAAATCATTTTATAGAACTATGTGTATTTTTGTGAAACTGAGACTTAAAGTACAACTAAGGGTCGGTTCACACTAGGACGACTTGTCAGGCGACCTAGCCGCCTGACAAGTAGCGTCCCGTTCTGTACAATGGAACAGTTTGCGTCGCTCCGACTTAGAAAAAGGTTCCTGCACTACTTTGGGGGCGACTTGAGGTGACTTGCATAGACTTCTATATAGAAGTCGTTTTGCAAGTCGCCGCCCCCGTCGTGTCCAGGTCACCTGAGGCAGTCGCGTTGCAAGTCGAGCTGCCTCAGTGTGAACCGGGGCTTAGGGCCAAAGTTATTTTTTAGTTTTGGATAGAGTGAAGAGGCATTAGAACACCTGTCAGTTTTTTTATTGTCCTCTGTGCCCCTGTAAGGGAGATTGACCTTCACTATTTGTCCTGTTTACTGTTATCACTGAGGTTGAAAGATTAAATGCCAAATTTTTGAAAAAAAAGAGACACAGATCCATCCAGTTTAACCTATGTGTGTGTATGCGCATGTGATTTATAACAAGTTCTAACGATTTATTTAGCCCTGTATATTCTGTTCCCTGAGACTACAATTCACACACGTTCACCAAAATCAGACAATAGAAGATTGGAAAAAGGTTGCCTTGTCTGAGGAGTCTCGATTTCAGCTGTGGCCTTCAGATGGTAGGGTCAGAAACTGGCGTAAACATGAAAGCATGGCACCATCCTTCCACCATCAGAATGGGGAAGAAAGGGGATTTAAGTGACTTTAAACATGACATGGTTGTTTGTGCCAGACGGGCTGGTCTGATCTGGTGGGATTTTCATGCACAACCATCTTTAGGGTTTACAGAGAATGGTCCAAAAAAGAGAAAATATCCAGTAAGCTGTAGTTGCGTGAACGAAAATGCCTTTTTGATGTTAGAAGTCAGAGGAGAATGGTAAGACTTTGAGGTTTTAGATGAAAGAAAGGCAACAGTAACTGAAAAAAACACTTGTTACAACCAAGGTATGTAGAATACCATCTCTGAACGCACAACACATCGAACCTTGAAGCAGATGGGCTACAGTAGCAGAAGACCACACCGGGTGCCACTCCTGTCAGACAACTCTGTAAGGAAGCGCTAGAGCACGAGCAGCGCCACTAGGGAAATATTCTTCCCTCCATCCACATTAGGTACTGGTCGCAGTATAAAGTGCAAATGCTGTTGTTGGGAGAACAACTGAACAAGGAGGGGACAGCTGAGTTAAGCAGGCTGATCCGGGCAGAGATGCAGTTGGACGAGAGCTACCAAGCCCTCCGCTGGTATGTAGCCCAAGTGTGCCCGTGAACAGCGGACAACAGCCCGATGGAAGGCTTTGACTATTGCGGCCTGGGACTGTTGTACTGGAGGCTGTTCACGGACCCTGACTTTGAGAGTGATCTGGAGTGGCATTTGAAGGAAATCATGGATTACAGAGACTGGAGACTGAATGTCTCTGAAGTGCTCTGGGCGCAGGAAGATTTGGCGTTTCTGGCCGTTCAGGCATAGGAGCTGGAGATCGCTTACAGACAGCTGCTAGACTGCAGGGTGGGGCTCCCTTTGCCTGGAAAAACAGAAGATGAACACATGGACATAGTTATGGAGTTTGCCCAATGAGTGTTTTCTTTTCACTTCCCATGCACTACGGTTCTTGGAACATACTTGGTTCAGCATCTTGTCATTAAGAGGAACCCCTAAGTTTTCTATCTGGCCCAGAGGGATATGAATATCTTGATGCCATTATAACAGAGGATCATTGGTTTACCCTTATGCCCTGTACACACGGTCGGGTTTTCCGACGGAAAATGTGTGATAGGACCTTGTTGTCGGAAATTCCGACTGTGTGTGGGCTCCATCACACATTTTCCATCGGAATTTCCGACACACAAAGTTTGAGAGCATGCTATAAAATTTTCCGACAACAAAATCCGTTGTCAGAAATTCCGATTGTGTGTGGACAATTCCGATGCACAAAGTGCCACGCATGCTCAGAATAAATTGGACAAAAGCTATTGGCTACTGCCCTGTTTATAGTCCCGACGTACGTGTTTTACGTCACCGCGTTCAGAACGATCTTCTTTTTCGACAACTTTGTGTGACCGTGTGTATGCAAGACAAGATTGAGCCAACATCCGTTAGAAAAAATCCATGGATTTTGTTGTCGGAATGTCCGATCAATGTCCGACCGTGTGTACAGGGCATTAGAGGATTATTATTGCCATCTGCTTACATCCCATGTGTATGACCCATACACTGACGGTAAGGGTCAGTTTATTCGGGTCATGGTGATGGTGTTCCTATCCCTTTCTGAGCTTTCCCTCATGGTGGATCTCAGCTAACAGACTGTTCCTTACTTCCTCTTGACGGGGAACGATCCATTTGGTTATATGTTAACCATATTCTGGGACATTATCTCAACATATGAAAATAATCTCTCTTTGGGGACATTGTTTTATTATTTAATATTTTTTAGCGCTACACTTTCTTCTTCAATACTCCCTTTGCCTGGGACTATCCAGAAGCACCAGCAGACAGTCCTTAAATCACAACTGAAGTGTTTGCAATGGGGCAGAGTAACAGTGTGCTTTGCCCATCTCCAGCTATGGAAGCGGAGCTCTTATGGCGGATGCAGCAAGTTTGAACTCCTCTGGACGAACCTGTTTTTGCACAGGAAGAGCTTAGATGGAGTAATAAGTTCGTCCAGCAGCCGGATAAGGGTACAGGAGATGGAGCAGCCGGCTCATCTACCCAGCTACAGTTCAAGGACTCGGGAGAAGAGGAAGCTGTCCTCACTCCCGGGCCACTGGTCACAGAAAGCATGGATTTTTTTTTTTTTTAACATAAGGAATGTTTATTGAATCAACTGCACAGTACACTTGTAAATGCAGAATATACATCATAAACGGGAACTCCGTTGAACAAAGTATACTAATTATATTGGCATAATCACAGAAGTACAAATTGGGTAGGGAATCATCTCCGCTAAATTACCATCCAGCTTCTCTAATACAAGAACAATTTCTAAGGTTAACTCAATCAGCCAACATCATATAGGTCAGTGTAGCTCATACACAGAGGAACCAACGTCAGTCTCCAGGATCTGTTTATAAATGAAAGGCGGGGTGGGAACGGGGAAAAGAGGGGGAGAAGGGAGAGACGGGGCAGCAAACCCACAGGGGAGCAATCAGGTGAATACCAGACGGAGCCTTTGGGAACGAAAGGGAAAGAAAGTAGAGAGAAAGCAGAAGGGAAAGGACTGGACCTGTTATCATTCTGGAGTTTTTGATGCCTCCATGCATCTATGTTTCTTACAATGAGGGTTATGGTCTTCACAATTACCACAGATCAACTGATCTCCTAGGGGAGAACATCACAATTTATTTATATTGTATGGTGTCTAGCTTCTAACCAATCCGCCCCTATTTTGTCAAACTTCTGGGGGCAGTTACGGCCCACATAGGTGAGTTTATACAGTGGTAATACCGCATTTATTTGGGCGCGCCACGCCAGTACCGTAGGGGGATCTGGAAGCTTCCACCTGAGCAAGATCTCTTTCCTAGCATAATAGGCTGCATAAAATATGAACAGCTTTGTGTGCTTAGTAGTTGCCAGGTTGTCCGTAATGCCCAGGAGGAACACAAGTGGATCGATGTCTAGGTGTAGTCCCGCCACTCCATTTATATCAGCCACCACTGCACGCCAATAGGTTTGAAGAACTGGGCACAACCAGACCACGTGAAAAAAGGTCCCCACAGACTGTCTGCATTTGGGGCACGTATCCTCCACCCCAGGGAAAAAGATGTAGTGTCTATGCGGGGTATAGTACACTCTACGTAGAAACTTCAACTGCACAAGTCTGTCTCTTGCTGAGATCATAAGTGGAATGCATTGCTGCAGTCCCTCTGACCAATCCTCCTCAGTTAGGGCTGGAATGTCTAGTTGCCATTTAGTAAAGAATGGAAGCATTTTGGAGGTGTCTTTACATGTAAGTCTAAGGTAGATGGAGGACAGTGTACGGTCTATATTAGTGGCCGTGAGTAAGGATTCAACCGAGTGGACGAGTTCTATCCCATTGGGGAATTGCGCTCGGGCAGCATGCCTAAGCTGCATGTATCTGAAGAACATCCAAGGGGGGAGTTGATACTTGCGTTTCAATTCTGCAAACGAGAGGAGGTGACCCTCATTAAAAATGTGGCACAATGTCCGGACTTCGTACCTGGCCCAAACCTGAGGGTCGGGGACAGATTGGAAGTGCGGCATTGTGGGGTTACCCCACAGCGGGGTATATGGAGAGGCAGTATTTTGGGTGTTAAAATATAGGGATACTTGTTTCCATACCTTCACCGTCGCTTTCATAGGTGTAGTAACTTAGGAGCTATATCTCGGACCTCTGTACACTAGATTACTAAGTATGAGCCTAGAATTGCTGCCTCTAGATTGACCACTGGGTTGGTGATATCCTGAGTGAACCACCAACGCACAGTGACCAACACCGCTGCCCAGTAGTATTTTTTAAAATTTGGTAGGGAGAGGCCTCCTTCTGTAAGTGATAACTGCAATGTGTGTTTAGCTACTCTAGGTGTTGCCCCTGCCCAGACAAAGGAGGCGATAGCTTGATACAGTTTTACAAAGAGAGTTTGGGATGGGGATCGGGGTGTGACGAAAGGCGTATAGAAATTTAGGGAGGAAGGACATTTTAATTAGGCTTACCCTCCCCACCGGGGTAAGTGGAAGTTTTTTCCACACTGAGCAGCGCAGAATAAATTGCTGGAGGATAGGGTAGATATTATCAACTAGGTACCTCTTCAGATCATTTTGAACCTGGATTCCTAGATATTTAAATTGCGTAACCCTTTTAAGAGGGGGGGGGCTGTCGGTGCCGGGGCATCTGTCAGGGAGAACAGGAGTGATTTATCCCAGTCCACTCTGACCCCAGAAAACATGCCAAAACGGTCAATGGTCAGGACTGCTCTCAGCGGCTGTCGGGCGTCTTGGAGGTATAAGAGCATATCGTCTGCGTATAAAGAGACTTTTTCAGTTGGGGGGGTGGAACGAGATGCCCTCCACCTCCACTGCAGCTCTGAGAAGCCCCGCCATCGGCTCAATAGCCTGGGCGAAAAGAGCTGGGGAAAGGGAGCATCCCTGCCTGGTGCCTCGGTGGAGAGGAAAAGAGGCCGATAGGACATCATTCGTTTGGAATCTGGCCGTTGGGGTCGAATATAGTAGGCGTAACCATGATATGAAAATGGGTCCTATGCCAAATTTATTCAAAATAAGCCATAAGTATTCCCACTCCACCGAGTCAAAGGATTTTTTTGCATCTAGGGAGGCCACCACATTAGCCTCCCCGTCAGCAGCTGAGCTTGCGATTACAGTAAACAATCTCCTCAGATTAATGTCAATCCCCTTGCCCGGCATGAAGCCAGTCTGATCTCCGTGTACCAGGGACAGGATAACTGTGTTGAGGCGGGTTGCCAAAGCCTTTGCAAGGATTTTCGCATCCATGTTAAGGAGTGAGGTGGGCCTGTATGAGGGGCAAAGTTCAGGGTCCTTGCCAGACTTGGGAACCACCACAATAACAGCTCTAGATATAGAGGGGGGCAGGGAGGCAGAGTCAAAGGAGGCAGAGAGGACCTCAAGTAGCCTGACAGCAAGGGTTTCAGCATGTGCCTTATAGAATTCTACTAGGAACCCGTCATCTCCTGGGGTCTTTCCTGACTGAAGGAACTGATGGCACTTTGGCGCTCTTTCAGGGTTAGAGGAGCATCAAGACTTCTACAGGCCGCCTCCGATAGGGAGGGCAACTCAATATTCTCTAAATAAGCATGGAGCTCATCTGTAGAGTAGCCTACTCTGGACGTATATAAGTCCTCATAAAACGAGGCAAAGCAATTGTTTGTCTCTGGGATCAGACAGCAACTGACCCGAGGCATCTTTAATATTGGCAACTGAGGTTATCATTGCTCCCTGGACAGCCATGCTAGGAGTCGTCCAGTCCACTCACCCTGCTTGAATACTCGCTGCGATTGGTGTAACAGCAGCTTCTTTGTGGCCGCTACCCGAAGGAGCGCCACTTCACGTATGGCACACTGCAGGTCTGCCCAATGAATCTCTTCTCTACTAACAGAGTACTGAGCCTCTGTGGTACTCCGTTCAGCCTGAAGCAGTGTCCTCCAGTCTGGCACCACGTGCGACTTATGACCGTCTGGTAATGCTCCCTAGTAGGGATGAGCTTCGAGTTCGAGTAAAACTCATGTTCGAGTCGAACTCATGTTCGACTCGAACATCGGCTGTTCGGCGAACAGCGAACAATTTGGGATGTTCGCGGCAAATTCAAAAGCCGCGGAACACCCTTTAAAAGTCTATGGGAGAAATCAAAAGTGCTAATTTTAAAGGCTTATATGCATGGTATTGTCATAAAAAGTGTTTGGGGACCTGGGTCCTGCCCCAGGGGACATGTATCAATGCAAAAAGAAGTTTCAAAAAAGGCTGTTTTTTTGGGAGCAGTGATTTTAATAATGCTTAAAGTGAAACAATAAAAGTATAATATTCTAATAATCCTTTAAATTTCGTACCTGGGGGGTGTCTATAGTATGCCTGTAAAGGTGCGCATGTTTCCCGTGTTTAGAACAGTCTGACAGCAAAATGACATTTCAGAGGAAAAAAAGTCATTTAAAACTACTCGCGGCTATAATGAATTGTAGGTCAGACAATACACATAAAAGTTCATTGTTAAAAACGGCATGGGATTTCCCCACAGGGGAACCCCGAACCCCCCAAAAAAATGGCGTGGGGGTCCCCCTAAATTCCATACCAGACCCTTCAGGTGAGAGATTTCCTGCACCTTGGTGAGAATGGGACCAGTGGCGAACACCAGATCAATATTTGACATGGAAGCTGATTGGCAAGTGTAAGCTCTTAGAAGGGGATTCTTCCATCGCCAGACATCCGTGAGATCAAATGTGGAGGCCCATTTAGAAAGGGGGGACTCCACAGTCGTGTCCGGGGTCAGCCTATCCATATTGGGACAGGGAGACATTTTAAAATCCCCCGCTAGGATCACGTTATCGGTGGAGTAATTTGCTATAAATTTGGTACTTTTATGTAGTACCAGCAGTGACGCTGGCAGAGGTATATAGAGCCCCACTACCACCATAGTCCCATTTGCAATGACAGCATGGAGGACCAAAAACCTCGGGGTCCAAATGCAGGTCCAGCAGTGTAAAGATAAGGTCTTATGGACTAGCACACTCACCCCCTGGCATATGAGGCATATGTTTATCCCCCGAATGTTCCATGAGATCAATGTTATGGGGACCATAGCAATACAGGGCAATTTGAATCAGCCTGTAGGAGGAGTGCACTCGGACCCCTAGGAAGGACAGCCCGACCCATCCCCCACAGATCATTAAGGAACATTGCATAGGTGAATAACCAACATTGAGCACCAAGAAAACAGTACAAAATACATTCCTGTGAATAACTTGTATAACATTTCCCTTTCAAACGTAATCCCCCCCCACTCCCCGCACACCCCCCCCCCCCAAACTAGGGTAGGCCTGTTTCCCAAAACTGGACATGATCAGCAACCAAATGGGGTCATGAACCAAAGGTCTGAAAGTAGGTAATTTCTACTTAAGGCACAGAGATCCAAATCTGAAGAAGATGCCGCCAACAAGCGGGGATTCACAAAGTCTTCTCCCAGCCGAGGCCCGGGGCACATACTTAGAGGGTGAGTGAAACAAAATACTACAGTCCATTATCCAGGAGCAGGAAAGCAACCGCCAAGGCAAACACTGACTGATGACTGTAACAGCATGGCGGTAGAACCCACAGCAAATGTTCTTGTGGGGGACCCCGCCACAGCACCGACATCCCAAGGAGTAAGTGAGGCTACAGGGTGTCAAAAGTCAGTGCAGCTCCAGAGCAAAAGGTGGAAAGTCACTACCTGCAGGGAGACCATGTGCCATGCAGAGCTCTCACTGATCATCAGGTTGTATAGGCGAAGATCAAAAAGCCTCCCCATGAGGAAGCACTGCTGCCGGGTTATATTGGCAGTCAGAGTTAGGGGTAGTCAGGGGTGACCAGCACATGGCGGCATATGTTCAGTTAGTGTCAGGAACCATGAACCAGACCGAGACAGAAGTACAGTAAAATCACACTTGTTTATTAAAAAAAATAACAAGGTAAATGGAGTAAGCATAGTCAAAGCATAGCCAGAGTCCAGTAACCAGATCGTGTGGTCAGCCGAGCCAGAGTTCAGTAACCAGATCGGTAATCAGCCAGGCCAGAAGTCTGGGATCCAAGCAGAGGAACAGCAAGCAGGATAAGGAGCCAGAAGGGATGTCAGCAAAGCCAGTCTTTAAACAGGAACACAGGAGATGGTTTCTTGTGATGTGACCAAGGCGAAGGCAGGAATGAAGTGAGCTGGAGATCTTTAAGTAGGCGGGACTGACGAGCAGATCCACAACAGCTGGTTAACTGTGGAGAGAGATGAGAGCTGGTAATTAGCCGACAGCTGAGTGGCCAGCTCAGAAAAGGAAGGGCTGAGCCAGCCCTGACAGTACCCCCCTCCTCAACGACCCCTCAGTGGACCACAGGGCTTAAGGGGAAAACGTCTATGCAAATCACGGAGGAGGGCAGGAGCATGTACGTCTGAGAATGAGACCCAGGAGCATTCCTCCGGACTGTACCCCTTCCAATGCACCAGGTACTGTATGCGCCCACGGAACCTACGGGAGTCAACAATGGATTGTACCTCATACTCCTCATGGTTCTCAACCTATATAGGGTGAGGGCGTGGCACAGAGGTGGCAAAGCGGTTGCAGACCAATGGTTTCAATAAGGAGACATGAAACACATTTGAGATGCGCATATTGGAAGGAATGTCCAACACTTAAGCCACTGGGTTAATCCTGCGAAGGATACGGAGAGGCACAATAAACTGAGGTGCGAACTTCAGTGAGGGAACACAAAGTCTGAGGTTGCGAGATGATAGCCAGACCCTGTCCCCAAACTGGTAGGAATGCGCAGGCAGGCGTCTGCGGTCAGCATGAAGTCTGTACCTATCAGCATGACGCAAAGCCTCCTGCACTTGTGCCCAAGTGGAACGAAGACCACAGAGATGCTCCACTAGCGCAGGAATACTCTGCGGAACAAACGAGTCAGGCAACATGGAAGGTTGGAAACCATAATTCACCATAGACAGAGACAATCGGGAAGCAGAATTCAAGGCACTGTTGTGAGCAAACTCTGCCCATGATAATAGGTCTGACCAGTTGTGATGGTCAGAAATATAGCAACGTAGGAATTGCTCCAAGGACTGATTGGCTCGTTCTGCGGCCCCATTAGACTGCGGGTGATATGCAGAGGAGAAAGCAAGCTGAATTCCCAGCTGTGCACAAAAGGCTCGCCAGAACCGGGACACAAACTAACTACCCCTATCCAAGACAATCACCTTGGGTAGCCCATGTAAGCGAAAGATCTCCCGAGCAAAAATGGAAGCCAGTTCCTTAGAAGTGGGTAACTTCTTAAGTGGAATACAATGACACATCTTTTGAGAACCGGTAGTCCACCATAAGGATAACTGTGTTGCCTTGGGAGTTGGGCAACTCCACAATGAAATCCATAGACAGGTGGGTCCAGGGCCTCTCTCCATTGGGTATGGGTTGTAGGAGGCCCACTGGAAGGTGTCGTGGAGTCTTACTCTGAGCGCACACTGAACAGGCAGCTACGAAGGCAGTTACATCACCACGTAGACTAGGCCACCAGAATTGATGGGAAATTGCCCAAACGAGTTGATTCTTACCAGGGTGGCCAGCTGCCTTGGGAGAATGGCAAGTCTGAAGCATGGCAGTATGGAGACACTCTGGGACAAAGCAGCGGTCACAAGGTTTCTCAGGAGGAGCATGGACCTGAGCAGCAAGAATTTTTTCACCCAAAGCAGAAGTAAGACTGGTGCCAACCGTAGCCAGAATACGATCAGGAGGAATCATAGGAACCGGAACCGACTCCAACTTGAAAGTGGAGGAAAATTGTAGTGACAAGGCGTCAGCCCTTACATTCTTAGTACTGGGTAAGAATGAGACAATGTAATTGAAACTTGACAAGAAAAGAGCCCATCGCACCCTTCTGGGAGAGAGGCATTTAGCCTCAGACAAGAATGTGAGATTCTTATGGTCAGTAAGAATGAGAACTGGCACAGTGGTACCTTCGAGGAGATGTCTCCATTCTTTAAGGGCTAAAATTGTCAACAGCTCTCTGTCACCAATCTCGTAATTGCACTCGGCAGGTGACAATTTCTTGGAAAAGTAGCCGCAAGGATGCATAGGAGTGAAACAGATTAAGGTGTGGTGCTGTTCTGGTAGAGTGGATAATTAGTGATGAAACCACTTTATTAAAAAAAACTAATTGACCGTGAATTGTGAAAATGTCTGGATGGTGTTACAACCTCTGGTGGCTATTTAGCAATGTGGTTACAATAGACAAGGGAACTAATTCATTGTGTTAATAATATTCCATGTGTGAATTGTCCCTGTGAATATCAGCCGAACATTTGATTTATGCTAATCAATTTTGTAATGAGGTTATATATAAAATTATGACCAATATAACATACAATACATAAGTGAATCTGGTAAAAGTGCATATGCAAAAAAGTACTTAATGGAAAAAAGGGGGGGCGCTAATTAGCAAATTGACAAAGTGACTTGTGCTCAGAAACAAAAAAACAGTGCTTGCTGGAAGAAACAATATTGCTTTTAAAAGTCTTTTTATATGCCAAAATAATTTTATGCTTAGAAAGAATTAGTCCTTCTGGAAAAACAATATTGTTAAAACCGGATCTTCTTGTTCAAGTGCTGGCTCGGTGATAGTGCTTCTTAACCACTTGACGATCGCCTCACGCCGATGTACGTCGGCAAAGCGCCACGGACAGGCAAAATCGCGTACATGGCCTTCCGCGGGTGGGGGGCCCGAGGCGGTCCCGTTTTGTCCCCCGGCGATCGGAGACGAGGGGGAGGCCATCCGTTCGTGGCCCCCCCCTCGCGATCGCCGCCGGCCAATGGGAACACTCCTTTGCTGCTGTATGCTAAACAGCAGCAAAGGAAATTATGTCATCTCCCCTCGGGTCGGTAGTTTCCGTTCCGGCCCGAGGAGAGACGACATGTAAGTGACTGCACCAACACACACACACACAGTAGAACATGCCAGGCACACATTACACCCTGATCCCCCCCCCCCCCCGATCGCCCCCCGATCCCCCCCCCCCCCCTGTCACAAACTGACACCAGCAGTTTTTTTTTTTTTTTTTTTTTTTTTTTCTGATTACTGCTAGGTGTCAGTTTGTGACAGTTAGTGTTAGCACAGTTACTGTTACCCCCCTGTAGGTCTAGGGTACCCCCCTAACCCCCCCCCTAATAAAGTTTTAACCCCTTGATCACCCCCCGTCACCAGTGTCACTAAGCGATCATTTTTCTGATCGCTGTATTAGTGTCGCTGGTGACGCTAGTTAGTGAGGTAAATATTTAGGTTCGCCGTCAGCGTTTTATAGCGTCAGGGACCCCCATATACTACCTAATAAATGTTTTAACCCCTTGATTGCCCCCTAGTTAACCCTTTCACCACTGATCACCGTATAACCGTTACGGTTGACGCTGGTTAGTTTGTTTATTTTTTATAGTGCCAGGGCACCCGCCGTTTATTACCGAATAAAGGTTTAGCCCCCTAATCGCCCGGCGGTGATATGCGTCGCCCCAGGCAGCGTCAGATTAGCGCCAGTACCGCTAACACCCACGCACGCAGCATGCGCCTCCCTTAGTGGTATAGTATCTGATCGGATCAATATCTGATCCGATCAGATCTATACTAGCGTCCCCAGCAGTTTAGGGTTCCCAAAAACGCAGTGTTAGCGGGATCAGCCCAGATACCTGCTAGCACCTGCGTTTTGCGCCTCCGCCCGGCCCAGCCCACCCAAGTGCAGTATCGATCGATCACTGTCACTTACAAAACACTAAACGCATAACTGCAGCGTTCGCAGAGTCAGGCCTGATCCCTGCGATCGCTAACAGTTTTTTTGGTAGCATTTTGGTGAACTGGCAAGCACCAGCCCCAGGCAGCGTCAGGTTAGCGCCAGTACCGCTAACACCCACGCACGCACCGTACACACAACTTTTTCATGTAAACAATAAGTGTCAGAAAGGGCTTTGTCTTCAAGTGGTTAGAAGAGTGGGTGATGTGTGACATAAGCTTCTAAATGTTGTGCATAAAATGCCAGGACAGTTCAAAACCCCCCCAAATGACCCCATTTTGGAAAGTAGACACCCCAAGCTATTTGCTGAGTCATGTCGAGTCCATGGAATATTTTATATTGCGACACAAGTTGCGGGAAAGAGACAAATTTTTTTTTTTTTTTTTTTTTTTTGCACAAAGTTGTCACTAAATGATATATTGCTCAAACATGCCATGGAAATATGTGAAATGACACCCCAAAATACATTCTGCTGCTTCTCCTGAGTACGGGGATACCACATGTGTGAGACTTTTTGGGAGCCTAGCCGCGTACGGGACCCCGAAAACCAAGCACCGCCTTCAGGCTTTCTAAGGGCGTGAATTTTTGATTTCACTCTTCACTGCCTATCACAGTTTCGGAGGCCATGGAATGCCCAGGTGGCACAAAACCCCCCCAAATGACCCCATTTTGTAAAGTAGACACCCCAAGCTATTTGCTGAGAGGTATAGTGAGTATCTTGCAGACCTCACTTTTTGTCACAAAGTTTTGAAAATTGAAAAAAGAAAAAAAAATGTTTTTTCTTGTCTTTCTTCATTTTCAAAAACAAATGAGAGCTGCAAAATACTCACCATGCCTCTCAGCAAATAGCTTGGGGTGTCTACTTTCCAAAATGGGGTCATTTGGGGGGGGTTTGTGCCACCTGGGCATTCCATGGCCTCCGAACCTGTGATAGGCAGTAAAGAGTGAAATCAAAAATTTTCACCCTTAGAAATCCTGAAGGCAGTGATTGGTTTTCGGGGTCCCGTACGCGGCTAGGCTCCCAAAAAGTCCCACACATGTGGTATCCCCATACTCAGGAGAAGCAGCTAAATGTATTTTGGGGTGCAATTCCACATATGCCCATGGCCTGTGTGAGCAATATATCATTTAGTGACAACTTTATGAAAAAAAAAAAATAAAAAAAATAAAAAAGTGTCACTTTCCCGCAACTTGTGTCAAAATATAAAATATTCCATGGACTCGATATGCCTCTCAGCAAATAGCTTGGGGTGTCTACTTTCCAAAATGGGGTCATTTTGGGGGGTTTTGTGCCACCTGGGCATTCCATGGCCTCCGAAACTGTGATAGGCAGTGAAGAGTGAAATCAAAAATTTACACTCTTAGAAATCCTGAAGGCGGTGATTGGTTTTCGGGGCCCCGTACGCGGCTAGGCTCCCAAAAAGTCTCACACATGTGGTATCCCCATACTCAGGAGAAGCAGCTGAATGTATTTTGGGGTGCAATTCCACATAGGCCCATGGCCTGTGTGAGCAATATATCATTTAGTGACAACTTTTTGTAAATATTTTTTTTTTTTGTCATTTTTCAATCACTTGGGACAAAAAAAATAAATATTCAATGGGTTCAACATGCCTCTCAGCAATTTCCTTGGGGTGTCTACTTTCCAAAATGGGGTCATTTGGGGGGGTTTTGTACTGCCCTGCCATTTTAGTACCTCAAGAAATGACATAGGCAGTCATAAACTAAAAGCTGTGTAAATTACAGAAAATGTACCCTAGTTTGTAGACGCTATAACTTTTGCGCAAACCAATAAATATACGCTTATTGACATTTTTTTTACCAAAGACATGTGGCCGAATACATTTTGGCCTAAATGTATGACTAAGATTTAGTTTATTGGATTTTTTTTATAACAAAAAGTAGAAAATATCATTTTTTTTTCAAAATTTTCGGTCTTTTTCCGTTTATAGCGCAAAAAATAAAAACCGCAGAGGTGATCAAATACCATCAAAAGAAAGCTCTATTTGTGGGAAGAAAAGGACGCAAATTTTGTTTGGGTACAGCATTGCATGACCGCGCAATTCGCAGTTAAAGCGACGCAGTGCCAAATTGGAAAAAGACCTCTGGTCCTTAGGCAGCATAATGGTCCGGGGCTCAAGTGGTTAATCGTGCTCCTAATGTGCATATACTCACCGAATAGCCTCACCCCTACAGGGGTATTGCGCGGTCACAGTATTTTCCACTGTGTAGCAACTCTTGGCAGCTCTGGTTCGTGCTTTTAATGTTGTTTATCAATTTTTAGTATGCTCAGCATATGGAAGAGAAGGGATGCCCATAGCGTAAAACCGTTTAAAAAGCTTTATTATAAGTATAAGCAAAGATAGTACTCACATTGTTAAAGTTAGTGTAAGCATGAAAAATCAAGGATAAAAGCCGTCAAAATATCCTGTTTTCGTCTACACTCCCATTCTTAAATAGCATGCGGCACTCTCATTGCGGTTGCGCACTATTGTTTAGCGTCGGCCATTTTGGCAGAGATATTAGACTGAAGCCTGTACCATTCGTATGTTAAGAATAACTGTCAACTACGGCCCTGCAAGTCCGCTCCACCGTAATGAAATTTGGACTGATATCCGGGTCAGTGACACAGCAAGCTTGTTGCTTAATCATCCGCCAGTTTTAATTGTGCATATACACACCATGTTAAAAGAAAAATATAAATGGATCACCGCATACTAGCATTCAGGATGTGTTATTTTGACGGTGTATACACAACATAATAGATTTAATAAGATCAGATGGAAATTAGAAATAAAAATAAGATAAAATTAAAATAACAATTGAAATACAATTGGTAATAAAATACAAGATAATTGAAAATCAAGTTCTGTCTCCTACTAAGTAGAATAAATGATGTATGAATTTATTAAAAACAATATTGCTTCTAGTGAAAGATTAATAGGGTTGGGCGATCCTAGAACTGTAAGTATTATATTTTAGAATTGAGATGGAGAGATAAATTGGGAAAAGGTAAAATATAAATTATAAATTGTATGCTGATTAGATGGTAGGATACTTCGCAAAGACCAGTCCATTCCAAAAATTAGTTGGTGAAGGAAAAAGAACATAATTAAATAAATGGATATATGTATGAAATATTGCAAATTGGTAATGATAAAATGAGGAGTTTGAGTTGTGCGGAACCAATTGGGTTCCAAGAGTATAATCTTACAAACCTAGTTCAGTTCTAATAGATAAAAATAAAATATTCCAAGAAGCACTAAATGGAATGTGTCTTGAAGCGAAATCGCATAGGTTATGTAAAAGACATTTGTCATTATTGAATCCTAGTTTGTGTTTGGTATAAGGGGTATTCTTATTGGAACCTGTTTTAAATTCAGACATAACCTACTGGTAAAAATGTTTCTAGGTTGTAAATAACCCAATACTAGTTTTCAAAAAGATGGTGGAAAAAGATCTAAGAAAAATAAAACTAAACAAAACAAAAAGAACTAACATTTGGAATACCATCAAGGAGATCGAGAAAAAGAAGGAAATTGTCATCCGGCCAGCTGATAAGGGCGGAGGCCTAGTCATATTAAATAAAAAAAGATTACGAAATAGAAATGGAGAAACTGTTAAAAGCACCAAACACATATAAGAAACTAAAGGGTAACCCGAAAGGTGATTATGAGAAAAAACTGAAATCATATATTCGAAGGGGAGAAAAAAAGAGGAATTTTAACCAAAAAGAAAGCAAGGTATCTAGTCCCTGAAGCAGCGAAAACTCCGATGATCTATTATGTTCTCAAAATCCACAAAAAACAATCAAATCCCCGTGGTAGGCCTATAATAAGTGGTATAGACTCACTGTTTTCCAGATTAGGAGCATATTTAGATGGGTATTTGCAACCACTAGTGGCGGAGGGAAAAACCTACTTGAAGGATAGTAGACAGCTAATTGCGGAATAAAAAAATGTTAAAATACATGAAGACGACATCCTAGTAACTATAGATGTCAATTCCTTATATACGAACATCATACAAGAAGGTGGTTTAAGTAGTGTGGAATGGGCATTCCACAAACAAACTGACCTAAAAGTGGAGCAAATTAAATATATCACAGATGGGCTAGAATTAGCCATGAGTCATAACTATTTTTGGCACAAAGGAGATTATTATACCCAAATAAAGGGAGTAGCCATGGGGGCAAAGTAAGCCCCCAGTGTAGCTAATTTGTTCCTCAACAGGTGGGAGGAAGAACAGATCTATAGCATACATAGGATAAACCTGAAGATGTACCGTCGATACATAGACAATATTTTGGGGCAGTACAGAAGAGGAGCTACAATCTTTTTTCGATGAAATAAACCACAAAATTTATTTGATTACAAAGTATAGATTACCTTGACCTACAGGTTTACAAAAACAATGGGCACCTACACACCAGAACGTTTTTCAAGAGTACAGACAGGAACGGATACATCCCAACCAGTAGTTACCATCATCCACAATGGATCGGGAATATCCCAAAAGGGCAACTAATGCGAATACACAAAAATTGTAGTAACCTAAACGATTATGAAGAACAAGCAAATATTATAATCAACAGGTTTGTAGAGAAAGGGTACAATAAAAAAGAATGAACAACATTAAAAGATAAAGTGAAAAGAATGGACAGGAATATGCTAATAGAAGGAAATTGGACCACAACAGAAGAAAGAAAGAAGAATAAGAACATCGATATGGCTTTTTTAACAGGATATAATAGACAAAGTTCTAAGTTCTGTACTACCAGGAAAACCAATTTTCATTGACAGGAAGGCCCCATTCCTTAGAAACAGGTTGGTGCGCAATGCACTTGATCCAACAAAACAGATCAAAGTAGCTAAAAACCTGAAAGGATTTTACAAGTGCGGTAAGTGCCTACCATGTAGGGTCAGTAAGAAAACGAATAGAAAGGTATCAAAATTTAGGTCAACATTTAACAGAAAGGAATATGACATCAAGGAACTAATAACCTGTAACCATACCCATGTCACCTACGTACTAGAGTGCCCATGCCATAAACAATATGTGGGAAGAACAACCAGACAACTGCACGTTAGAATCAGAGAACATATCACCAACATAAAAAATGGATTCAACAAACACAGCGTCTCAAGACATTTTAAGGACTACCATAATAAAGATCCAACTTGTATGGTCTTCTACACTATTGATAAAATAAAGGGACATTAGAGAGGGGACAACAAAAGAATTAAGATCTCACAAAACGAAACAAAATGGATCTTTCAGTTAGACACCCTCCAACCAAGAGGAATGAACATTGACGTTGATTTTAATTGTTTTCTTACTAATTTCTAGCACCAATTTTGTAGCAGACAATTACCATATACCATCAAAACAATGCTTCATGTAAAAGGCATTGGAAATTATGTTTTTGATGGTTTTATAAACACATCACATTCGACCCATATATTATACCCCACTGTGATCCATTTTCGACTTTTCACTTCTCTCAGGACAATACCCTCCAAGAGCCATATGATTGAAATTGTTTTCTCACTAATTTCTAGAACCACCAATAACAAATTTGTTTGTTATGTTAACAGTGTTGTGGACAACATTACATACCATCAAAATTATGCAAAAGGCATTAAAAATGATGTTTTTGAGGGCTTTATGAAAACATTACATTCGACCCATACATGATAACCTATTATGATCTGTTTTCAGACATACACCACTTTCTCTAAGGCAATATTTTTATGAGTAACGTGTATCACGAGAAGCAATATTTTTATTCAGATAGCATCCCAACGTCTGTACAACAATTGAGGACCCAAATTCAATATGACTTTCGGCTATGTTGCATCTGACCTTTATATTCAAAATCAGGTTTGGGTTATTTACAAACTAGAAACAGTTTTACAAGTAGGTTATGTCTGAATTTAAAACAGGTTCCAATAAGAATACCCTTTATACCAAACACAAACTAGGATTCAATAATGACAAATGTCTTTTACATAACCTATGCGATTTCGCTTCAAGACGCATTCCATTTAGCCCTTCTTGGAATATTTTATTTTTATCTATTAGAACATGGACTAGGTTTGTAAGATTATACTCTCTCGGAACCCAATTGGTTCCGCACAACTCATTACCAATTTGCAATATTTCATACATATATACATTTATTTAATTATGTTCTTTTTCCTTCACCAACTAATTTTTGGAATGAACTGGTCTTTGCAAAGTATCCTACCATCTAATCAGCATACAATTTATAATTTATATTTTACCTTTTCCCCATTTATCTCTCCATCTCAATTCTAAAATATAATACTTACGGTTCTAGGACCCCCCAACCCTATTCTACTTAGTAGGAGACAGAACTTGATTTTCAATTACTTTTCATTTTATTTTTTACATTTTTTTTTTATTTTAATATACTGATTTTTCATTATGAACACATTAATTTTTTATATCTTGTATTTTATTACTAATTGTATTTCAAATATTTTATTTTAATTTTATCTTATTTTTATTTTTAATTTCCATTTGATCTTATTAAATCTATTATGTTGTGTATATACCGTCAAAATAACAAATCCTGAATGCTAGTATGCGGTGATACATTTATATTTTTCTTTTAACATGGTGTGTATATGCACAATTAAAACTGACGGATGATTAAGCAACAAGCTTGCTGCGTCACAGACCCAGATATCAGTCCAAACTTCATTACAGTGGAGCGGACTTGCAGGGCCGTAGTTGACAGTTATTCTTAACATACGAATGGTACAGGCTTCGGTCTGTAATATCTCTGCCAAAATGGCCGCCGCTAAACAACCGTGCGCAACCGCAATGAGAGCACCACGTGCTATTTAAGAACGGGGGTGTAGCAAGATGGACGCTCCTGTAGACGTCCAATGACGAAACGCGTAGGGCGTGGCTTACGAACGTCTTGCGTCACCTCCAACTAGACAAACACGGGATATTTTGACGGCTTTTATCCTTGATTTTTCATGCTTACACTAACTTTAATAATGTGAGTACTATCTTTGCTTATATTTATAATAAAGCTTTTTAAACGGTTTTGCGCTATGGGCATCCCTTCTGTTCCATATGCTGAACATACTAAAAATCGATAAACAACATTAAAAGCACGAACCAGAGCTGCCAAGAGTTGCTACACAGTGGCAAATACTGTGACCGCGCAATACCCCTGTAGGGGTGAGGCTATTCGGTGAGTGTATGCACATTAGGACCACGATTAAGAAGCACTATCACCGAGCCAGCACTTGAACAAAAAGATCCGGTTTTAACAATATTGTTTTTCCAGAAGGACTAATTCTTTCTAAGCATAAAATTATTTTGACATATAAAAAGACTCTTAAAAGCAATATTGTTTCTTCCAGCAAGCACTGGTTTTTTGTTTCTGAGCACAAGTCACTTTGTCAATTTGCTAATTAGCGCCCCCCCCTTTGTTCCATTAAGCACTTTTTTGCATATGCACTTTTACCAGATTCACTTATGTATTGTATGTTATATTGTTCATATTTTTATATATAACCCCATTACAAAATTGAATATTAGCATAAATCAAATGTTCGGCTGATATTCACAGGGACAATTCACACATGGAATATTATTAACACAATGAATTAGTTCTCTTGTTTATTGTAACCACATTGCTAAATAGCCACCAAATGTTGTAACATCATCCAGACATTTTCACAATTCACTGTCAATTAGTTTTTTTTATTAAAGTGGTTTCATCATTAATTATCCACTCTACCAGAACAGCGCCACACCTACATCCATTTCACTCTTAATTCAGTACATTCCACTTAGGTGGAATTGCACTTGTAGAGGCAGCAGTTCCATATTCTATCTGCACCCACTTCCATTGCGCGGATTCAATTTTCATTTCACAAAGATGCATAGCACTCTGAGGTAGGACATTGAGACAAAAGGCACCAACACCAGTCTCAGAAGCATCAACCTCAAGGATAAATGGTAACGTTGGATCAGGATGTGCCAACCCAGGAGCAGAAACAAAGGCAGCCTTGAGACTTTCAAAGGCCTTAATGGACTCCGGAGACCAACTCTGTGGGTTACCGTTCTTTCTGGTCATATCAGTCAGGGGCTTGACCAGAGACAAGAAGTTACGAATAAACTTCTGATAATAATTGGCAAAACCCAGGAAACGCTGCAGAGGACATAACCCCATGGGTCGAGGCCACTGTAGGACTGCTGAAAGTTTCTCTGGGTCCATCGAATAAACCAGCAGTGAAAATGACATAGCCCATGAATTTAACCTGTTCCCGATGGAACTCACACTTCTCCAGTTTACAATAGAGATTGTTCTCTCTTAATTTCTGAAGCACATGACCGACATCTGTGTGATGGCTCTCCAGGGACTTGGAAAATTTGAGGATATCATTGAGATAAACCACCACACATAACTGCAACAAATCTTGGAGGACATTGTTAATAATTCCTGTAAAACTGTCGGGCGTTACAAAGGCCAAAGGGGATTACGAGATACTCATAATGTCCTGTTCTGGTATTGAACGCAGTTTTCCACTCGTCACCCTCCTTAATCCTCATGAGAGTGTAAGCCCCTCTCAGATCAATCTTATTGAAAACCGTTGCTCCCTTGAGGCAGTCAAATAACTCTAATCAAGGGGATTGGGTAGGCATTCTTAATTGTAAAACGATTGAGACCCCTATAATCAATACAAGGTCTCAGTTCACCGCTCCTCTTCTTCACAAAGAAGAAACCAGCACCAGCAGGAGACGAGGATTTGCGGATGAAACCCAGAGAAAGTGCGTCTGCAACATACTCCTCCATGGCTTTATCCTCCAAGACCGACCAAAGGGTAAACTCGGCCACGAGGGTTGAAGGTCAATTGCGCAATCATACGACCAGTGTGGAGGCAGACTACCGTCTTGACCTTTGTCAAAGACATCGCTAAAATCACGGTACTCTTCTGGCAGGGAGGAGAGTGAAGAGGTACACAGGACCTTGGCTACCTTCCGGAAGCATGTTTCACTGCATTGCGGTGACCAGGAGAGAACCTTCAGCACGGAGCCAATCAAAAGAGGGGTTGTGCCTCTGTAACCAAGGATAACCAATAACCAGCGGAAACTTCGAGGAAATCACTTGGAATTGGATCATCTCATTGTGAAGAGCCCCTACGGCCATGGACAACGGAACTGTCTCATGAGTCACATGGACAGGCTGTAGAGGTCTCCCGTCAAGAGCCTCAATGGCAAGTGCAGTCTCACGCAGCTGCAGTGGAACTGAGTGCTTTGATACTAAGGCAGCATCTATGAAGCCCCAGAGTCGATTAGAGTCTGTATCTCGATAGACAACTCAGCCCAGGAGAGGGTGACCGAAACCAGTAGCTTATCCTTCTGGATACCTGGGGGACGACACAACACCACCTAAGGTTTAAAATTGAGTAAAAAAACAAGCGCTAATGTGGATAAGTATAGGTGATATAAATAAAATGTGCTTAAAAAAGTATATATGTGTTGATAAAATAGTGCTTAACCACTTGAGCCCCGGAAGGATTTACCCCCTTCCTGACCAGAGCACTTTTTACAATTTGGCACTGCGTCGCTTTAACTGCTAATTGCGCGGTCATGCAATGCTGTACCCAAACAAAATTTGCGTCCTTTTTCTTCCCATAAATAGAGCTTTCTTTTGATGTTATTTGATCACCTCTGCCGTTTATATTTTTTGCGCTATACACGGAAAAAGACCGAAAATTTTGAAAAAAAATATTTTCTACTTTTTGTTCTAAAAAAAATCCAATAAACTCAATTTTAATCATACATTTAGGCCAAAATGTATTCGGCCACATGTCTTTGGTAAAAAAAATGTCAATAAGTGTATATTTATTGGTTTGCGCAAAAGTTATAGCGCCTACAAACTAGGGTACATTTTCTGGAATTCACACAGCCTTTAATTTATGACTGCCTATGTCGTTTCTTGAGGTGCTAAAATGGCAGGGCAGTACAAAACCCCCACAAATGACCCCATTTTGGAAAGTAGACACCCCAAGGAAATTGCTGAGAGGCATGTTGAGCCCATTGAATATTCATTTTTTTTGTCCCAAGTGATTAAATAATGACAAAAAAAATTACAAAAAGTTGTCACTAAATGATATATTGCTCACACAGGCCATGGGCATTAGTGGAATTGCACCCCAAAATACATTTAGCTACTTCTCCTGAGTACGGGGATACCACATGTGTGGGACTTTTTGGGAGCCTAGCCGCGTACGGGGCCCCAAAAACCAATCACCGCCTTCAGGATTTCTAAGGGTGTAAATTTTTGATTTCACTCTTCACTGCCTATCACAGTTTCGGAGGCCATGGAATGCCCAGGTGGCACAACCCCCCCCCCCCCAAATGACCCCATTTTGGAAAGTAGACACCCCAAGCTATTTGCTGAGAGGCATGGTGAATATTTTGCAGCTCTCATTTGTTTTTGAAAATAAAGAAAGACGAGAAAAATTTTTTTTTTTTCAATTTTCAAAACTTTGTGACAAAAAGTGAGGTCTGCAAAATACTCACTATACCTCTCAGCAAATAGCTTGGGGTATCTACTTTCCAAAATGGGGTCATTTGGGGTTTTTTTTTTGCCACCTGGGCATTCCATGGCCTCCGAAAGTGTGATAGGCAGTGAAAAGTGAAATCAAAAATTTACGGCCTTAGAAAGCCTGAAGGCGGTGCTTGGTTTTCGGGGTCCCGTACGCGGCTAGGCTCCCAAAAAGTCTCACACATGTGGTATCCTCGTACTCAGGAGAAGCAACAGAATGTATTTTGGGGTGTAATTTCACATATTCCCATGGCATGTTTGAGCAATATATCATTTAGTGACAACTTTGCGCAAAAAAGAAAAAATTGTCTCTTTCCCGCAACTTGTGTCACAATATAAAATATTCCATGGACTCGACATGCCTCTCAGCAAATAGCTTGGGGTGTCTACTTTCCAAAATGGGGTCATTTGGGCGGGTTTTGAACTGTCCTGGCATTTTATGCACAACATTTAGAAGCTTATGTCACACATCACCCACTCTTCTAACCACTTGAAGACAAAGCCCTTTCTGACACTTTTTGATTACATAAAAAAATAATTTTTTTTTTGCAAGAAAATTACTTTGAACCCCCAAACATTATATATATTTTTTAAAGCAAATGCCCTACAGATTAAAATGGTGGGTGTTTCATTTTTTTTTTCACACAGTATTTGCGCAGCGATTTTTCAAACGCATTTTTTGGGGAAAAAACACACTTTTTTTAAATTTTAATGCACTAAAACACATTATATTGCCCAAATGTTTGATGAAATAAAAAAGATGATCTTAGGCCGAGTACATGGATACCAAACATGACATGCTTTAAAATTGCGCACAAACGTGCAGTGGCGACAAACTAAATACATTTTTAAAAGCCTTTGAAAGCCTTTACAGGTTACCACTTTAGATTTACAGAGGAGGTCCACTGCTAAAATTACTGCCCTCGATCTGACCTTCGCGGTGATACCTCACATGCATGGTGCAATTGCTTTTTACATTTGACGCCTTAGCGCGAGAGAAGGGGGGACAGGGGTGCTTTTTTTATTTTTCTTTATTATTATTTTTTTTTTTTTATCTTATTTTTAAACTGTTCCTTTCATTTTTTTTTAAATCATTTTTATTGTTATCTCAGGGAATGTAAATATCCCCTATCATAGCAATAGGTAGTGACAGGTACTCTTTTTTTTTTTTTTGAAAAAATTGGGGTCTATTAGACCCTAGATTTCTCCTCTGCCCTCAAAGCATCTGACCACACCAAGATCGGTGTGATAAAATTCTTTCCCAATTTCCCAATGGCGCTGTTTACATCCGGCGAAATCTAAGTCATAAAATGCTCGTAGCTTCCGGTTTCTTAGGCCATAGAGATGTTTGGAGCCACTCTGGTCTCTGATCAGCTCTATGGTCAGCTGGCTGAATCACCGGCTGCATTCTCAGGTTCCCTGTTGAGACAGGAGAGCCAGAGAAAAACACGGAAGACGTTGGGGGGGGGCATTCCCTCCCACTGCTTGTAAAAGCAGTCTAGAGGCTAATTAGCCGCTAGGATTGCTTTTGCATGAAAGCCGACCGCTGGCTGAAAAGAATGATACCAAGATGGAGGTGGAGACTCAGCTCCTTGCACAGATGGAAAGGGCTGCAAGGGCTGGGACAGTGATAATAATGGGGGATTTTAACTACCCAGAAATTGACTGGAGTAATGGCACTGCTGGGACAGTTAAAGGGCAAAAATTTATAAACCTATTACAGGACAATTTTATGGTCCAGTTTATTGAGGCCCCAACTAGGAATGAAGCTCTGTTGGACCTAGTAATCTCAAACCATGCAGAGCTTATTACTAATGTTTAGATAAAGGAACACCTGGGTAGCAGTGACCATAACATGATTTCATTTGATGTTAGCTGTAAACAAGAAATACATACGGGAAAGATAAAAACACTTAACTTCAAGAGAGCAAATTTTCCAAGGATGAGGCTGCTCTCCAGGACTTAGACTGGGAGGGAATATTGGCAGCGATAAACACAGAACAGAAATGGGAATTCTTCAAAAAGACTGTTTGGGACCTCACTGCAAAGTATATTCCCATGGGCAATAAGTTTAAAAGGCTAAAAATAAAACCTATGTGGCTCACGGTCAAAGTTAGAAAAGCTATAAACAATAAGAAAGGAGCTTTTAAAAAATATAAAAATGAAGGAACACTAGTGTCGTTTAAATGCTACAAAGAATTTAACAGAATATGTAAAAGGGAAATCAAGGGTGCAAAAATTCAAAATGAACGACAGATCGCAAAAAATAGTAGGACAAACCCCAAAAAATTCTTCAAATATATTAATAGTAAAAAGGTCAGGTCTGAGCATGTAGGCCCTTTACAAAATAATCTAGATTGGGTGACCGGGGACAAGGAAAAGGCTAATTTATTAAATACTTTCTTCAGCTCTGTGAATACAAAAGAGCATGGGGAAGCTTATGTCCATAATGGGGGTGGTATTGACACAGCCCCCAATGATCCACAGTGGCTCAAAAGGGATATGGTCCAGAAATATTTAGACAGAATAAAGGTGGATAAAGCACCTGGACCTGATGGCATCCACCCACGGATCCTAAAAGAATTGAGCTCTGTAATTTCAAAGCCATTGTATCTAATTTTTAGGGACTCATTAATGACGGGAATAGTACCACTGGATTGGCGCAGGGCGAACGTGGTGCCTATATTTAAAAAGGGATCAAAGTCTTTACCAAGTAACTATAGACCTGTTAGTTTAACTTCTATAGTCGGGAAGATACTGGAGCATTTAATAAAAGACCACATAGATGAGTTCTTGCTAGAAAAAAACATTTTAAGCAACAGACAGCATGGGTTCATGAAAGACAGAAGTTGTCAGACAAACCTGATTTGTTTTTATGAAGAGGTAAGTAAAACCTTGGACAGAGGGGTGGCTGTGGACGTGGTATACTTGGATTTTGCAAAAGCGTTCGATACAGTTCCGCACACACGGCTCATGTGTAAGTTAAAGTCTACAGGCTTGGAAATATCAGTTTGTAAATGGATAGAAAACTGGCTAAAAGACAGAATTCAGAGAGTAGTGGTTAATGATTCTTATCCTGAATGGTCTAAGGTTATCAGTGGTGTACCCCAAGGTTCAGTGCTGGGACCCTTACTCTTTAATATCTTTCTAAATGATATTGGGTCTGGGATCAAAAGTAACATTTCTGTCTTTGCAGATGACACCAAGCTATGCAGTGGAATAACGTCCTTACAGGATGTCTCCAATTTACAAGCTGACCTCAATGCTCTGTCTAATTGGGCGTCTATGTGGCAGATGAGGTTTAATGTTGAGAAATGTAAAGTTATGCACTTGGGGGCTAAGAATATGCATGTATCATACATGCTAGGGGGAGTACAACTGGGGGAATCCATGGTGGAGAAGGATCTGGGGGTTTTGGTAGATCATAAGCTCAATAATAGCATGCAATGCCAAGCTGCGGTTTCCAAAGCGAGCAAAGTCCTTTCTTGTATTAAGAGAAGTATGGACTCCAGAGAGAGAGATATCATTTTGCCCCTGTTCAAATCATTAGTAAGACCTCATCTGGAATATGCAGTTCAGTTTTGGGCACCAGTTCTCAAAAAGGATATCGGGGGAACTGGAGAAAGTGCAGAGAAGGGCAACCAAACTGATAAGAGGCATGGAGGAGCTCAGCTATGAGGAAAGATTAGAGGAACTGAATTTGTTCACTCTTGAGAAGAGGAGAATAAGGGGGGATATGATCAACATGTTCAAATATATAAGGGGTCCATATAGTGAACTTGGTGTTGAGTTATTCACTTTACGGTCAACACAGAGGACAAGGGGGCACTCTTTACGACTGGAGGAAAAGAGATTTGGTCTCCAAATACGGAAAGGTTTCTTCACAGTAAGAGCTGTGAAAATGTGGAATAGACTCCCTCCAGAGGTGGTTCTGGCCAGCTCAGTAGATTGCTATAAGAAAAGCCTGGATACTTTCCTAAATGTACATAATATAACGGGGTACTGACATTTATAGGTAAAGTTGATCCAGGGAAAATCCGATTGCCTCTTGGGGGATCAGGAAGGAATTTTTTCCCCTGCTGTAGCAAATTGGAGCATGCTCTGCTGGGGTTTTTTGCCTTCCTCTGGATCAACTGTGGGTATAGTATTGGGTATATTGGATTGTACAATATTTTTTTTTTTTTTTTTTTTTTTTTTTTTATGGTTGAACTGGATGGACTTGTGTCTTTTTTCAACCTGACTAACTATGTAACTATGTAAGATGATACCTAAACCTGTAGGCATCATTCTGGTATAACCATTCAAAGTCGTGAATGGCGTACCTGAAGACAAAAAAATGGTTAACAATAAAGCACAGTAAACGGTAAAGTATAAAAAATTGCATACCTGAAAAACAAACATGATAAAACATAATAACAATAAAACATTGCAGAATAGAATACAGTAAAAAAGAGCAGAACAATAGAGAGAGAGAGAGAACAATAAAACGACAACTATTTTTTTTTATTTTATATTTTTGTGTGGTTTTTTTTTTTTTTTACACTTTTTTTTATAACTGTAACCGGTTCCAGGTTCGGGTCTCTCAAAATGCGATGGCATATTGGGAGACCCTGTGAAAGTGTGCCTAGTCTGTGCAATGCTGTACCCTACGCTAATACTCAACTAGTGAATGGTAGCGTTCAAAACATTCACTAATGCAAAGACCAGGATTGTCAGGACAGGAGGGACAATAATAGCGGGTGTCACGCCTATATCCACGCTTGCTGCAGACACAACATCTTTTTTGGGGATGTTCGTTGGGTAGGGGTACTCGGGAGGACATAAAGAAAATGCCTCTCATGCAGCCGACTGCATTTGGTTGGGGATGTGAATGGGGGAAGTACGGGCGCTGCAGAAGCGGTGGGTTCCCAATTAGGATTGGCAAATGCAGCAGGAAGGGCATTATGGGCACGACTGGCCTGTGTTTGTCTTTTTGGTGGCAGCGGGACACTACTTGTGCTTGCCACCTCACCAGCTTGAACTGCACTTATGGGACTCGCCACGTCACCAAGTGTTACTGCAGTGCGGGTTTGACTACGACCGGGGTGTACTCTGCCGCTGGTGCTTGCCAGTTCAATAAAAAGCTACCAAAAAAACTGTTAGCGATCGCAGGGATCAGGCCTGACTCTGTGAACGCTGCAGTTATGCGTTTAGTGTTCTGTAAGTGACAGTGATCGATCGATACTGCACTTGGGTGGGCTGGGCTGGGCCGGGCGGAGGGGCAAAACGCAGGTGCTAGCAGGTATCTGGGCTGATCCCGCTAACACTGCGTGTTTGGGAACCCTAAACTGCTGGGGACGCCAGTATAGATCTGATCGGAGCAGATATTGATCCGTTCAGATACTATACCACTAAGGGAGGTGTACGGTGCGTGCGTGGGTGTTAGCGGTACTGGCGCTAACCTGACGCTGTCTGGGGCTGGTGCTTGCCAGTTCACCAAAACGCTACCAAGAAAACTGTTAGCGATCGCAGGTATCCGGCCTGACTCTGTGAACACTGCAGTTATGCGTTTAGTGTTTTGTAAGTGACAGTGATCGATCGATACTGCACTTGGGTGGGCTGGGCCGGGCGGAGGGGAAAAACGCAGGTGCTAGCAGGTATCTGGGCTGATCCCGCTAACACTGCGTTTTTGGGAACCCTAAACTGCTGGGGACGCTAGTATATATCTGATCGGATCAGATATTGATCCGTACAGATACTATACCACTAAGGGAGGCGTATGCTGCGTGCGTGGGTGTTAGCGGTACTGGCGCTAATCTGTCGCTGCCTGGGGCGACGCATATCACCGCCGGGCGATCAGGGGGCTAAACCTTTATTCGGTAATAAACGGCGGGTGCCCTGACACTATACAAAATAAACGAACTAACCAGCGTCACCCGTAACGGTTATACGGTGATCAGGGGTGAAAGGGTTAACTAGCGGGCAATCAAGGGGTTAAAACATTTATTAGATAGTATATGGGGGTCCCTGACGCTATAAAACGCTGACGGCGAACCTCAATATTTACCTCCCTAACTAGCGTCACCAGCGACACTAATACAGCGATCAGAAAAATGATTGCTTAGTGACACTGGTGACAGGGGGTGATCAAGGGGTTAAAACTTTATTAGGGGGGGTTAGGGGGGTACCCTAGACCTACAGGGGGCTAACACTCACTGCCCTACCACTTCTAACTGTCACAAACTGACACCTAGCAGTAATCAGGAAAAAAAAAATACTGCTTGGTGTCAGTTTGTGACAGGGGGGGGTCATTGGGGGCGATCGGGGGTGGGTCGGGGGTGTTTTATGTGCCTGGCATGTTCTACTGTGTGTGTGTTTTGTGCACTCACATGTCTTCTCTCCTCTGCGCCGGAACGGAAACTCCCGAGCCGAGGAGAGATGACATCACATCCTCTGCCTGTGTGTACTACACACAGGCAGGGGAGGATTCCCATTGGCTGGGAGCGATCGCGAGGGGGGGGCCACGATCGGATGGTCTCCCCCTCGCCTCTCAAAGCTCCCAGTCAAATGCCGACCGCCGCTGGCACCGGGGAGGGTCCGATCGGACCCCCCGCCCGCGGGAGGCAGATCACGTATGGGTACGTGATTCTGCCTGCCCGTGCCATTCTGCCGCAGTATATCTGCGTTAGGCAGTCGGCAAGTGGTTAAATAAGATCAATAAATTAAAGCTGCTATCAATGTAGGGTGATCAGATAACCAAAAACAAATTAGTACTAAGTGTAAAAATTGATGCGCTTTAAATAAATAGTGCACAATATACTGCTGCGAATAGACTTGAATACACAATGCATATATGTAGATAAAATAATTAAATAATTATGGTACTCAAACATGTAAAAAATCAGAATAAATATACAAACTCGTGATGTGACGGTGAATAAAAATTATATATATAACAACACTCTGAGTATAAAATGTCCAGGCGGAGATAAATAATGGAAGAAATAAAAATAATAATTAGACAGTTCCCTTAATCCAAATTGATTTCACTGGGTTAAACCATTTGTTTCAGGATATTTGGTTTTTCTTGCATCCCCCTTAGCCATAATACTGCTGGTAATTCGGCTTACTGTACATTACAGCAGTCTATTCCAGTGTAGAACATAGTTTGAAGATCCTACTGTACACAGCTCTCTGTAGTATGCAGCGCTCTGAAGCTGCCGTCGTGTGTAGAGCAGCGATCAGGAGACAGCCTAGTTCTGGGTGGAAGGCTGCCTTCCACTCAGGAAGGATCTTCAAACTATGTTCTACCCTGGAATAGACTGCTGTAATGTACAGTAAGCCGAATTACCAGCAGTATTATGGCTGAAGTGGGATGCAAGAAAAACCAAATATCCTGAAACAAACGGTTTAACCCAGTGAAATCAATCAATTTGGATTAAGGGAAGGAACTGTCTAATTATTATTTTTATTTCTTCCATTATTTATCTCCGCCTGGACATTTTATACTCGGAGTGTTATTATATATATAATTTTTATTCACCGTCACATCACGAGTTTGTAGATTTATTCTGATTTTTTACATGTTTGAGTACCATAATTATTTATTTTATTTTATCAACATATATGCATTGTGTATTTAAGTCTATTCGCAGCAGTATATTGTGCACTATTTATTTAAAGCGCATCAATTTTTACATTTACCACCTAAGGTTTGTCCATGACCGGACCTCAAAGTTCGGGTGTTCCCAGGACGGGTAGGACAAGACTTCAAAAAGTGACCTGCCTGACCACAATAAAGACACAATCTCTCTCTCTCCTCCTAAAGGCTCTCTCATCCTCAGAGAGACTCGTGAAGCTCAAATACATGGGTTCATCTTCACTGACCGACTCGGTACCAGGAGGCATGGGAGGTGAGGGAGGCACGGGTGGGACTGCAAAGCTCGGAGGCAAACGTACAGGAGGCTTCCGCAAGCACTCCTTAAAAGCAAGTCTTTCTCTCAGTCTGGAGTCGATGAGGATGGCAAACGAGATCAAGCTCTCCAGCTCAGTGGGTATATCTCGGACTGCTATCTCATCCTTGAGGGAATCTGAGAGACCATGAGAAAAAGCAGCCATGAGGGCCTCATTGTTCCAAGCAACCTTTGCTACCAGAGTACGGAACTCAATGGCTTAGTCGGCAACAGTTCTCGTACTCTGATGGACATGAGGCACTTGGCAGCAGAAGCAGAGCATGCGGGAACGTCAAATACCCTTTTAAAGGAGGCCACAAACTCAGGGTAACTCAAGACAACAGGCTTTTGCATCTCCCATGGAGGGTTAGCCCAGGCCAAGGCTCTCTCAGAAAGCAAAGATATCACAAACCCTACTTTGCTTCTGTCCGTAGGAAACGTCTGGGGCAGCATCTCAAAGTATATCTCAACTTGGTTGAGAAACCCTCTGCATTGAACTGGATCACCCCCAAATTGATGGGGAAGCGGGGCAGAACCAGACATGCCTCTTATAGTGGTAATACTCAAGGCGGGTGCCTGCACAGAGACTGGTGCAGCAGCAGGGACGGCCTTCAACTCGGGTTGTACCGGAGCAGCCACAGTGGGGGATTCCAGGTGGGCCGTGCGACTCAGGAGCGTTTGTAACACCATGGCAAACTGATCCATGCGGTGATCTTGCTCCTCCAATCTGGAAAAAATATTACCAACAAGTGGATTGACTGTATCGTCTGAATTCATGGCCTTCGCCTACTGTCAGGAACCATGAACCAGACCGAGACAGAAGTACAGTAAAATCACACTTGTTTATTAATAAAAATAAAAAGGTAAATAGAGTAAGCGTAGTCAAAGCATAGCCAGAGTCCAGTAACCGGATCGGGTAGTCAGCCAAGCCAGAGTTCAGTAACAAGATCGGGTAATGTCAGGAAAGGTCCCCTTTGCTGGTAATATCGAACATTTGGCGTACAGTACTGAGGTCCACCAGCAGGTGTCTCCTGGCAGTTTTGAGCTGTCAGAGCTTTTTCCTGCTGGTATTTTGTCATCTTTGGGCCGCAGTACTGGCGTCCACCAGCGGAGGGATCCTGGTAGTATGGAGCAGGTATTACCTTCTGCAGACAGGCATCACCTGACCTTATTAGCAGCTGTAGTATAAATACCCAGCAAGTGCACACACACCTTGCCCTGGTATTGTCCTTGAGCCCTGACCTGCATCCTGTTACCTGTTATCCTGATCCTGAACCTTGATTCCTGTATCCTGAACCTGTCTATTCCTGCATCCCTGGAACCTTGTCCTGCAACCTGATCCCTTTCTTCTTGTCCCTCCATCTGCTGACCTCCTGTTTATGACCCTGGCCTGACTACGATTCTGGTATCCCCTTTTGTTCTATATATATACCGGTTGGTTGTCACTGTTTTAGTTATTTGGTTTTCTCACTCTGTTTGGTATTGGTGGTGTATTCACATTATATGCATTTATCTTAATAAAATCACTTTCACCTACTTATGTTTGGTTTACTCTGTCGCAGTCACACAGTTCTGGTCACATCCGGTTTCTGACAGAATACCAGGGCCATCCCTGACCAGAAGTGGCTGCACAGAGGAACCATCTCGGTTCTGTTGGCTTTGCTGGAATGAATCCTAATGTGATTTCTTATTATGCTCTGCTGGCGTCAGAGAGTGGCGAGTATCTCCGCCAGAAACTGAAAGAGTGGATCAATGACCAGCTGCTTGAGATCATCCGTTTGGCCCACTCCCTGGTTGACCAGGGCTGTATGTTGTTTGGGGATGTGCAGCCTTTGATCCAAATATGTGCTGAGCTAGCCCTGTCCTGTGTTCCAAAGACCAGTGATGATTTTTCTCCCCCTTTTAGTGCTGATCAGGTGGAGTCTCTGGTGTGGCTGTTAGAGGATGATTCTGCATGTTTTTTTGAGCACTATTCTGTTTGTCCTCAGCAGAAGCTTATGGAATGTATTTACTCAGTACAGACCCTTGTTAGACAGGCAGCATGTGATCCGTTCTTTGTCCAACCAATACTCTCAGCATGGTCTGATATGTTACAACCAGCCCCAACCAACCCACAACAAACCACCTCTGCCATCAGACACCTGCCTGCCCTAAAGTCTGTTTCCCCATCACCCATGCAAAACTCAGTTGCAGCCCAATATACGTTGCTCCCAACCAAATACTCATATCCTGTCCCTGCTCCCTGTACCTATCCTGCATTCAACCCACCTGCCTCTTCTCAGCTGCCTATTAATCCACAAGAACTTCCCTCAGGTACTGTTACCTCTTCTCTGCCATATCCCAATCCTCCTTTCCAGTCTGCTGCACTCCCCACCTACAGTGCTTCAGTGACTAAGCCAAAGAAACAACAAAAGTTTTTCCCAATCAAAACGATCCTGCCATTAACCCAACCTGCCTCCACACCCACCAATCTGTTCCAGCCTGAAGTGCCAGAGTTCCAGCCTGAAGGGCCAGAGTTCCAGCCTGAAGGGCCAGAGTTCCAGCCTGAAGGGCCAGAGTTCCAGCCTGAAGGGCCAGAGTTCCAGCCTGAAGGGCCAGAGTTCCAGCCTGAAGTGCCAGAGTTCCAGCCTGAAGTGCCAGAGCCAGCGTTCCAGTCTGATGTCTCGTTGCCTACTGCCCAGCTCGACAACCTGGAGCCTGCTGCCCAGCCTGATGTGCCACTGTCTGCTGCCCAGCCTGATGTGCCACTGTCTGCTGCCCAGCCTGATGTGCCACTGTCTGCTGCCCAGCCTGATGTGCCACTGTCTGCTGCCCAGCCTGATGTGCCACTGTCTGCTGCCCAGCCTGATGTGCATCTGTCTGCTGCCCAGCCTGATGTGCATCTGTCTGCTGCCCAGCCTGATGTGCATCTGTCTGCTGCCCAGCCTGATGTGCATCTGTCTGCTGCCCAGCCTGATGTGCATCTGTCTGCTGCCCAGCCTGATGTGCATCTGTCTGCTGCCCAGCCTGATGTGCATCTGTCTGCTGCCCAGCCTGATGTGCATCTGTCTGCTGCCCAGCCTGATGTGCATCTGTCTGCTGCCCAGCCTGATGTGCATCTGTCTGCTGCCCAGCCTGATGTGCATCTGTCTGCTGCCCAGCCTGATGTGCATCTGTCTGCTGCCCAGCCTGATGTGCATCTGTCTGCTGCCCAGCCTGATGTGCATCTGTCTGCTGCCCAGCCTGATGTGCATCTGTCTGCTGCCCAGCCTGATGTGCATCTGTCTGCTGCCCAGCCTGATGTGCATCTGTCTGCTGCCCAGCCTGATGTGCATCTGTCTGCTGCCCAGCCTGATGTGCATCTGTCTGCTGCCCAGCCTGATGTGCATCTGTCTGCTGCCCAGCCTGATGTGCATCTGTCTGCTGCCCAGCCTGATGTGCATCTGTCTGCTGCCCAGCCTGATGTGCATCTGTCTGCTGCCCAGCCTGATGTGCATCTGTCTGCTGCCCAGCCTGATGTGTTCCAGTCCGCTGCCCAGCTTGATGTGCTCTTTCCGGCTGCCCAGCCTGATGTGCCTGTTGCCCAGTTCAAGGTGCCTGCCACCCAGCTCGCTGTGCCTGCTACTCAGCTTGAGGTTCTTGTGCCTGCTATTCAGCTTGACGGACTTATTGCGAAACCTGATGTGACTTTGCCTGCTGCCCGGCTTGACACCATGGACTTTCCCCAGCAACGGCTAGTTGGAGCGTCTGGAGGTCGCTCCTTCGAGGGGGGCTACTGTCAGGAAAGGTCCCCTCCGCTGGTAATATCGATCATTTGACGTGCAGTACTGAGGTCCACCAGCAACTGTCTCCTGGCAGTTTGGAGCGGTCAGAAGAGCTTTTTCCTGCTGGTATTTTGTCATCTTTGGGCCGCAGTACTGGCGTCCACCAGCGGAGGGATCCTGGCAGTATGGAGCAGGTATTACCTTCTGCAGACAGGCATCACCTGACCTTATTAGCAGCTGTAGTATAAATACCCGGTAAGTGCACACACACCTTGCCCTGGTATTGTCCTTGAGCCCTGACCTGCATCCTGTTACCTGTTATCCTGATCCTGAACCTTGATTCCTGTATCCTGAACCTGTTGTACCTGATCCTGTCTATTCCTGCATCCCTGGAACCTTGTCCCTCCATCTGCTGACCTCCTGTTTATGACCCTGGCCTGGCTTGACTACAATTCTGGTATCCCCTTTTGTTATATATATATATACACATACTGGTTGGTTTGTTGTCACTATTTTAGTTATTTGGTTTTCTCACTCTGTTTGGTATTGGATTCACATTATATACATTTATCTTAATAAAATCACTTACTTTCACCTACTTATGTTTGATTTACTCTGTCACAGTCACACAGTTCTGGTCACATCCGGTTTATGACAGGTAATCAGCCAAGCCAGAGTTCAGTAACCAGATCGGGTAATCAGCCAGGCCAGATGTTAGGGATCCAAGTAGAGGAACAGCAAGCAGGATAAGGAGCCAGAAGGGATGTCAGCAAAGCCAGTCTTTAAACAGGAACGCAGGAGATGGTTTCTTGTGATGTGACCAAGGCGAAGGCAGGAATGAAGTGAGCTGGAGATCTTTAAGTAGGCGGGACTGACGAGCAGATCCACAACAGCTGGTTAACTGTGGAGAAAGATGAGAGCTGGCAATTAGCCGACAGCTGAGCGGCCAGCTCAGAAAAGGAAGGGCTGAGCCAGCCCTGACAGTTAGAGCTTTCTGAGGGCAAACAAAAGGACTAGACAGAGGAATTTTCCCAGAAAACAGACAGTAAATGGGGTGGTATCTCCACTAGTGGCGGGGCAGGGCATTCAGCCACTCTCACCGTCCTGTACACGAAGCTGGGCAGGGAACAACATACTGTACCGCATTCCCTTGACTCTCAGAGCTTGTTTCACTGCGTCAAATGATTTGCGCTGCCTCTGGGTATCCACCGAGAAGTCCAGGAAGAACATCAAACGGGCCGTCTTGTGTCAGATTTTAGCCATCTTGCGTGCTTCACGAAGGACCAGGTATTGGTCTCTAAAATTGAGCAACCGAAAGATAAACGTGCGGGGCGGAGCCCCTGGGAGGCCACGAGCAGGTGGCATCCTGTGGGCCCTTTCAACAGCGAAATATGGCGAAAAGGCCGCCTGGGGGTAAAGCAGTCGGAGCAGCCACTCCGTGTAGGCAGATGTATCAGAGCCTTCAGACCCCTCAGGCAGTCCAATTATCCTCAAGTTGTTGCGATTATGATTCTCTGAATCCTCGGCCCTCGCCTCCAGGTGCTTCACCCTCACTTACAGGGTATGTAGGAAAGCCGAGTGATCCCTGACCTCATCCTCCGTATCCCCCACCCGGCGCTCCACCTCAGTGACCTGCTGCCGTACCTTCTCAAGGTCCTGCCTGATGAGGCCAATTTCTAGCTATACAGTGTCTATCTTTGTGGTGAGGGTAGACAGGGAAGACTGGCAGCCCGTGATGGCTTGCATAAGGGCAGCAAAGTTACTCTGCTCTGTGAGAGCAGTCTCCGGACCATCCGTCTGGGTCGCCATGCTGCTCACTGCTCCCACGTGTGTGACAGCGTCTCTGGAGGAGGTCTGGGTATTTCTCGGGCTGCGATGATCCAAATGCCCCCAGCTCCGTGTCCGCATCCGCAGGGGGAGATCAGGAGCTGCTTTAGGTGATTCAGGAGGTTGTCAGGATGGGATAACAGGACGATTTCCCCGCGATGGCTGCAGAGCTCCTTGACTAAGCGTCCTGCACCGTCACCATCTTGGTCATGCCCCCAGAAAGCATGGATTTAATTGATTTTTCATCAGAGGATGTTATGGATAATGAGTCACCTGCCAAAGTGTTGGCACTGGGCCCAAGTGCCGCAAGCCTGTGCCCTGGACATTCAGCAATTCCAGAGACCGAGGATTTAATATACTTTTCTGTAGAGAAGGAATCACCTAGCGAACCTCCAGCAGAACAGTGGGCATTAGGGCAGAACACCACTGAGCTCTGCCCAGCACCAACAGCATCTTCAGACTTCCTGGGAGAAGAAGCAGCTGGCCTTTCTCCCACACCACCACTGAATGGGACATGGGATTTCCTGCCAGTAGCACTTGTGGAGTTACAAAAAACGTCTCCAGCTGAAGCACTGGCCATGGGACAGAGGGTCCAAGACCTCTGCCCCACACCCGTGGCAGTTCCGGCGGCTCGGTGAGAAGGTAGAGGTCACTTCCCAGCAGCAGATCAGGATCTAGGGGGAGAAGGGAGAGGAGGGGTTCATCCTGCCTCCACAACAGTCAGCCAGGTTGGAGGAAACTGTTTTCTCTCCCCAGCAAAGATCCATGCACCTGGGAGACAGTACCAGAGAAATCTTGTCCCAGCAGCCGCATGGGGGTAAGGGACAATGGAGCAGCCGCCTCCCCCTCCCAGCAGCAGACAGTGCCCCAGAATGATGCCACCAACCCAGCAGAAGAGCTGACAACAGGGCAGAGTGCTTGCTGGCCTCTGCTCTCAACTAACAAAAGATGTTTTTTCTGGGGTAGTGGATGGGACTGTGGTCTCCACTGACACAACCCCAGAAAAAGGTCCGGCATTGGGACAGGAGGATATCAGCCTTGCTTTGCAAACACTGGGGCATTTTCATCTAGCAAAAGTAGATGGGACTACAGTCTCCACCTGTATACTCCAGGGATGCTGGGCAGTCAGGGAGAAGGGCCAGTCCGCACTTCTCTCCAGCGGCGGGTTTGTTCTATGAGAGAGGCAGTGGTTGGCTGGGTGAGTAATACTCTGTTCGGGAAAATTTGTTTGGGGTACTGTATGGGTATGGGCATTAAGAAACTGGGACTACCGGCTAACTTCAAAGTCAACTTGTTTTGGGCCTCCTGTGTTAGGGGAGATGCGTGATGGGAGTCACTTTGGGCGGGGGGCCTGTGGAACCCAGCTTACCTTAGAGATTTTCCAGTTCCCCCGACCCCTTTTATATGTAAGTCACCCTGTGTCTATTAGGGGCACAGGGTGATCGAGAACCCCAGTCAGGTCTGCACTAACCAGACTTCCAGTAGAACCACATCAGACTCAGCATTTCGTTTTACCCCTGTTATCCATATGTATGGTTTGTGTTGAAAGTTGAAGGGGCTCTTTTACTTGGGACAGTAATATTTCTGAACAATATCCCTCAAGAATTATATGTAGATAAATAATTCCACCTTTCAGACTGGTAGAATATTGTGTCTCGTAGACCTTTGCTAGATAGTTTGAGGTGGGTGGGGGTTGCTATGTGTTTATTGTCAAGTGGTGGTATCCTATTGTTCTATTGTTTATTTCTTCCTTTGGAGCAACCTATTATGGGATGTATATGTGGATGTGGATTAGCTGCTAGAGGGGAGGGGGGATTTCTCCTGCAGCCCTTCCTAAAGGCTGTCTGTGTGTCTCTTGTTACTGAATGTGGTTTACCCCGCCCTGTGTCATTATGCAAAGAAGGGGGGATAGTCCCCAGAGTGTATATCTCTTTGTGCCTGTGTTTCAATAAACAGTCTGTTTTTTACCACCCTACACTCATGCCTTGACAAGTGACTGGATGGGCTAAGGGTTCTTAGATCATGCTGGTACCGTTCAAGTGAAGCTTATACGACGGATATAGTCTTCTTGAGTACGGGGGTCCTATAAAAGGGTAGAATTATTGATTTATTTCTGTCATGTTTGTCCTTTTTATGCATGACAGCATTTTGCTAACTTTGTTAGCTGCAGCTTAGCATACCAGCACCCCAGATCCTCTTCCTTCACCATTTCTCCCAGCCCCTCCTAATGTGCAATTTGCATGTGTATTTTTGACACCCGCATAACTTTACATTTCTCAATATTGAACCTCATCTGCCAGATAGCTGCCAGTGTTAATTTTGGCAGCAAATTTCGATTTAGTTTTAGTCTTAGCACTAAAATGGCATTTTAGTTTTAGTCCCATTTTAGTCTTCTGCAATTGTTTTAGTTTTAGTTGTATTTAGTCGACTAAATCCCCAATACATTTTAGTCGACTAAAATGTCCTATGTTTTAGTCGACTAAAATCTCCAGTACATTTTAGTTGACTAAAACTCATTTTATTCGTCTAAAATCTAATGGGTGTAATTTAAATTGTAATGCATTAGTTAAACATTTCTCTACAATTTCCAAACTCATTATATACTGCTGGGGTAAAAAATCTAATATTATTTATGGTATTGAGGTATGAACATGCACTACAGATCAGTGTTAATTTTGAAGTCAAATTTCAATTTAGTTTTAGTCTTAGTCTTTTGACTAAAATGCCATTTTAGTTTTAGTCATATTTTAGTTATCTCAGTTTTAGTTTTACTCATAATTTAGTCGACTAAAATAGTATTCATTTAGTCAACTAAAATGTTTTAGTCGACAAAATTAACACTGGTAGCTGCCCAACTCCCTATTTTATTAAAGCGGAGTTCCACCCAAAAGTGGAATTTCCGCTTTAAGGACTCCTGACCCCCTGGCATGCCACATTTGGCATGTCATTTTCTTTGGGGGGGGGGGGGTACCTATATTTAACAGAAGTTCTCCTCTTCCCCCTCCTTCCCTACAATCTCCCGGGACATGTCACAGGTCCCAGAAGATTGCCCGGCCATTCAGAACACGCAGTGCGACTTACGCACATGCAGTGTGCACCCGCCTGTGAAGCTGCAAGCTGTCACAGCCGGGTGCCCACACTTGCAATGCCCGCGCCGCAGAGAAGTGAGACTTCGGGCGGCCGCATCGCTGGCCCGTGGGACAGGGGAGTGTCTGTTTATTAAAATTCAGCAGCTACGCTTTTTGAAGCTGCTGACTTTTAATAAACACAGAAATAGGTGGAACTCTGCTTTAACCACTTCCAGCCCAAGGACGCCATATGATGTCTTTGATTTTCAGTGGGGATATCTAAAATGATGCCTGCAGCTACAGGCATCATTCAAATATCATCTTTTAGAGCCAGCAATTCTGTGCACCATAACAACGATCATAGCGGCATTTCCATCACTTGATCGTTCTTACAGGCAATGGGAGGGGACTTCCCCCCTCCGGTGCTTCTCCGGGCTGTCCCGTGCCATCAGGGACCCAGAGAAAGAATCTGCCGCCGCCGGATGAAGAGCATAGAGATTTCCGGTGACCAGATGGTCGCCAGTCATCTCTATGACCGTCGGAGGCCCAGGCTTGACGTTATGATGTCACATCCGGGCCGCGGTTGTAAACAAAGCCACAATCTCGGCTGGAAAGCATGGGGTCGTTCATTTTTTATTTTTTTTTGATCTGATGCTTACCAGCCTGGAGGAGAGATGTGGGGTCTTATAGACCCCACATCTCTCCATAAAGAGGACCGGTCACGCACCATTGCTATTACAAGTGATGTTTTCACTCCTTGTAATAGGAATACAAGTGATAAATTTTTTTTTAACAGAAAATGTATAACTAAAAAATTGAAAGTAAAATAAACAATATATATATTTTTTTAAAGTGCCCCGTCCCCGTGTGCTTGCGCACAGAAGTGAACACACACAAGTCCCGCCCACATATGTAAACGCTGTTCAAACCACACATGTGAGATATCACCGCATGTGTTAGCCCAAACGCAACAATTCTAGCACTAGACCTCCTCTGTAGCTCTAAGCTGATAACCTGTAAAAAAAAATTTAAAAAATAAAATTAAAGCGTCGCCTATGGAGATTTGAAAGTACCAAAGTTTGGCGCCATTCCACGAGTGTGCGCAATTTTAAAACGTGAAATGTTTGGTATCTATTTACTCGTCGGCATAACATCAGCTTTCACATTTTACAAAAAAATTGTGCTAACTTTACTGTTTTATTTTTTAATTCATGAAACTTTTTTTTTTCCCCCAAAAAAAAGCGTTTGAAAAAATGTTGCGCAAATACCGTGCAACATAAAAAGTTGCAACGACCGCCATTTTATTCTCTAGGTAGGGTTGCCACCTCATCCCTTTAAACCCGAACACATATTAATTACACAAGTTCTGTGGCTGATTAAGATGGTAAATAAACACACTTGGTGCCTTATCTGCATTAAATTTGCCTCAGAACCTGTGTATTTCATATATGTTTGGGTTTAAAGGGATGAGATGGTAACCCTATCTCTTGGGTGTCTGCTAAAAAACATATATAATGTTTGGGGGTTCTGAGTAATTTTCTAGCAAAAAAATTATGATTTTTACATGTAGTAGAGGAGTGCCAAAATAGGCCCGGTATGGAAGTGGTTAAAGTCTTTCTGTAATGATGCTACATTCTATTCAGAAGTGATTTCCTTGCATAATTTGAAATCTCTTTATCATTAATAAACAAATTGAACAGCATTGACCCCAAGACAGCTCTCTGGGACACACCACTCACATTTTTAGATCATTCAGAGAATGAGAAATGTATCACTACTTTTGGGCCGTTTAGGTAGTTTCTCATCCATGTACATACAGTTTGATCAATTTCAACAGATCTGATTTTATAGAATAAATGTCTGAGATCCGATATCAAATGCCTTAGCAAAATCTATATAAGCCATAGCCACCATCCAATGTCTTGCTTACTTCCTTATAGAACAATAAAAGGTTGGTCTGACAAGAAGGGCATTTTATAAACCCATGCTGGTTCTCACTTATGATACCTCTATCACAGAAACATTTCTGTAGAGAATCTCTCACCATTTCCTGAAATACTTTACATACTATTGATATTAGGTTGACTTGTCTGTAGTTTCCTGATATACATCTCAATCTTTTTTTTTTTTTTTTTTTGTGAATTGGTATCACATTTGCTCTACGCCAATCTATTGGTACCATTACTGACTAGTAAGGTGTACCTAAACATTAGACGTAGTGGCTTGGCTATAACTGAGCTAAGTTCCCTAAGAACTTGTGAATGTTACAAATAGCAAACCTGTCTTTTCCATTTGTAAAAACTGAAGAGAAGAAATGATTTAATACATTTGCCCTTTCCCTGTCATTTGTGACCAGCTTCATCATGTTCATCTGTTATGGGGCCTATCTGTTATTTGTCACCAGAATAGTAACAGAGGGGAAATCTTCCAATTGGGACAATAGTTCTGGTGACCCTGGTGACAAACTGTCACTTTGGAAGTATTTCTTCACACTTCCTGTTTTAGTTATGGAACAGGAAGTGAAGGGAGAACTCTGCAATGAAAAAGAAAAAAACTGACAGGAGTTCTTCTTTAGTAGAAATTGAATCTGTCCAAAATGAAAAAAGTTTTTGTCTTTAGTTCTATTTTAAAAGTACACAAAACTGTATATGATCTACCTATAGTAAAAATCTTTGCTGCCTTATCTATTTTGTGTTATTGCAATCAAATGATGGTCCTAAAATTACTAAACCTTTTAACATGTGCCGTGATACCAAATATGCTTACTGTAATAAATCTTATCCGTGTCCTATGTATATATAATATGTATGTACAGGTATGTTTTTTTGGCCCAGGTGACTTTGTATGCATTACTAGCCAGAAAATATTTTAGCTGGGCACATATTTGGTCAAGTGTCCTTTCACTATACAGATCATAGGGGAGAAGACATTATGCAGACGTATTTTTAGTTTGCATATTTATAAAAGTTTTCATACAGCTCATTTAGGCCTTGTTTACACAGGGCAGTAAAAAATAGGAGACTGAGCATCAGTTTTACCTCCCCCTGACCGTCGAGCCGCAAGTTAACAATAGCCATGTTAGTACATGCGGTGCAGCACAGCATAATTTACACAGGAGGTCACTTTCGCCAGTCAGTACCACAGCCAAGAACATTCTATTCAAATTAATGGGGCTGCGCTGCTACCCTGTTGAAATATTTTGTAATGCAGGTGGTTGCAGTGCAGTGCTATAGGCTTTCAATGGTTAACACAGGCAGTGAAATGTCTGGGAATTGATCCACCGTGGACAACGTCGCACAACATAATCTTGGGCTACAAAAGTCCACAAAGTGCCAAACTGTCATGGCTGGGCTCAGCCCTTCCTTCTCTGAGCTGGCCGCTCAGCTGTCAGCTAATTGCCAGCTCCTATCTCTCCACAGTTACTCAGCTGTTGATGATATCCTGCTTGTCAATCCTGCCTACTTAAGCCTTCCAGTCCAGAGGAGCTCTGCCTTCGCCTTGGTCAACATCACAGAAACCTCTCCTGTGATCCTGTTCAAGACTTCCAGATCCTGCTTGCTGTTCCACTACATTCATACCTGACTTCTGGCTTGGCTGACTATCCGTTTCGGTTACTGAACTTTGGCTATGTTTTGACTATGTTTGTTCTTTTTACTTTTAATATTAAACAAGTGTGATTTAACTACTTCTGTATCGACCTGATTTCATGGTTGCTGACGCCAACAAACTCCATGCTCAGTGTTTCAGGCTCTGTACAGTATTGTGGCACCATGTGCTCCATGTAAGTAAAAAAACTCACCAGAGAGTAATGACCCTATGCTGTAAAATTGGGTGAAAACATGCTTAATAAAGAATACCCATTATGGTCAGAATGGGAAATGGTGAGGGGGGAGGGATAAAGGGGTTGGGCTAGGGAGTATAGTGAGGAATGGTAAGGGTAGAACTGGGGAGAGGTAACTCCCCCTAGATCTTGCTCCTAAATTACCGCAAATGTGTTTTTTTTTAACTTGGTTTTGTCACATCGAGGGGATAGGGGGGAGGTATGGGGAGCTTGGACCAGGTAGAGAAGCCTGGTAACTCCTCTAGATTTGTTCCTGGGGGGAAGATCTGTTGGAGTTTATGCATTCAAAAGCAGAGTGTCTCCACCTTTCATGCTTCCTCTTGCCTCCCCCTGGGGGAAAAATGTAGTTATTAATTATGATAAGGTTCTAGGAGATGCACATTCTATATAATATATATATATATATATATATATAGTGACAGTACAGTTCCCTGTCCTGGTGATTGTCGTCCAGGGTTCTCAAATAGGCAGGTTGAGGGGCTCCAGGGGTATTTAATGTGGAAGAATCTGTTTTATCAGTTTCCTCCAAAGTTTGTAAAATCCAGTTGGGGACCTGGAGCCCGGAGATTGCATAGCATTATGGGTGGGATGGAATCTCCAATCCTGGGACTGAGTTTTGGGAACAGCCAGGAGTCTGGCTGGTTGATTGAGCAGGTGGGTCCTGGGCTTATAGCAGAGTCAGGACTAGGTTTCTGGGCTCCACTCTCCTGAGGAGTCCAGGCAAGCAAGGGAGAAGCATGCATGTCTGCATGGTATAGTCAGAAGGCCCAAAGCTGTAGGCTGAGCAGCAAGGAAGCTGAAAAGTGGTACAGTAGTTGTACGGGAACTCTGTTATATGGCCAAGAGGGCTGAAGCGTAAAGCCTAAGTGGCAGTACTGCTGAAGAGAGCCAGGTGGCTTGGTATTTTTACACTTATTACATTACTGCTGTAGCAAATTTGAAACCCCCTGCATGGGAATTCTCGATGGACATTTACTTTAATAAAAGTGGGTCAACAAGCCCTTAAATCGTACAACTGGCATGGACTCTGCTCACTGGTGTGCTCTACACAGAAGCTAAACAACCCCCAATATCACTATATATATATATATATATATATATATATATATATATATATATATATATATATACACACACACACACACACAATGCCTTGAAAAAGTATTCATACCCCTTGACATTTTCCACATTTCGTCATGTTACAACCAAAAATTTATTTTCTTGAGATTTTATGTGATAGACCAACACAAAGTGGCACATAATTGTGAAGTGGAAGGAAAATGATACATGGTTCACTAAATTTTTTACAAATATCTGAAAAGTGTGGCGTGCATTTGTATTCAGCTCCCTGAGTCAATACTCTGTAGATCCACCTTTCGCTGCCACTGTTTCGCTTGGGTATGTGTCTACCAGCTTTGCACATCTAGAGTGAAATTTTTTCCCATTCTTCTTTGCAAAATAGCTCAAACTCTGTCAGACTGGATGGAGAGCGTCTGTGAACAGCAATTTTCATTTCTTGCCACAGACTCTCAATTGGATTTAGGTCTGGACTTTAACTGGATCATTCTAACACATGAATATGCTTTGATCTAAACCATTCCATTATGGCTCTGGCTGTATGTTTACGGTCCTTGTCCTGCTGGAAGGTGAACCTCCGCCCCGTCTCAAGTCTTTTGCAGACTCTAATGCCGCGTACACACGAGCGGAATGTCCGACAGAAAAAGTCAGACGGAAGCGTTTCATCATCTATAACGATCGTGTGTATGCCTCATCGGACATTCTTTTTCGAAAATTCTGACGGACCTAGAAATAGAACATGTTCTAAATATTTCAGACGGAACCAATTCCTATCAGGAAACCCGCTCGTCTGTATGCTGTTCTGACGGACCAAAAACGATGCATGCTCTGAAGCAAGTACGAGACGGAAGCTATTGGTTACTGGCTATTGCACTTCCCTTTTCTAGTCCCGTCGTACGTGTTGTACGTCACCGCATTCTGGACGGTCGGACTCTGATGTGACCATGTGTAGGCAAGACCGCTTGAGCGGAATTCCATCGGAGTTCCGTCGGATAAACCTTCGGAGTTTATTCCGACGGCAAAACCAGTCATGTGTACAGGGCATTAGAGGTTTTCCTCCAAGACTGCCCTGTATTTTATGGTGATGCATTGTGCTTTGTAATTCTTTGTTAAATTAATAATAATAAAAAAAATGCTTCTTTGGCATCCCATGTTCAAATAAGCATGTTTTACCCAATTACAGCCTAGGGTCATTACGCTCTGAGGGTTTTCCTTATAAGGGGCATGTGGGACCACAATACTGTTTTGTAACAGTACAACACTTGAAGCAGTGAGCGCGGAGTTTGTTTGACACTTTGTGGACTTTTGTTGCACAAGATTATACTGATGGACACTAATATTGGAACACTGGATTTTTTTTTTTATATATGTTATCACTGTAAATTCCACTTATAGATCTATTTATACGTAAAATCTTTATTCATTACTTCTTGGTCGTAATCTATCCTTGAGAGTGGTATGCAATGTGCTATGCCACTTTCCTCTCTGCTGTAGAGTATTTTTTTCTGTTCTCTTCAGCTGCACTTGCTTAATTTCTTCAAGTCCTATCCCCTTGTTGCATCAACAGGGATCCGTTTCTAATAATTATTTTTCTGTGAAAGCCTTACCCTTCTATGAGCTCTGGAATTACACTCTTCCTACTACACTGGTGGATATGCCTTCCCTCGTGTCAGGGAATTCCCTAAATACCTTTTACCAAAAAAAGGCAGTGTTTTTTTTTGCAGTTCCCGCTTGGCCAAGCATTTTATTTACCAATTGGAGCCTGGAGAAAGGATCCATGTGCAAGCCATAAGAAAATTAGCCTTAATAAAGGGTATGCAGAGGATAAATCCTCAAGTGATTAGGTCCTTCAAGGTTTCTGGAGTTAAACTGGCACTGAGTGAATCTCTGTAGTTGGACAAAGTCTTGTTGGCTGGCCTGACAGACAATTACAAGACTAATAAAGGAGGATCTTACCTTGTGAAGAAGGAAAAGCACTAGTCTGCAATTCCGTTTCCCCAGTTTAATTCCAGAAACCTGCAGAGCAACATTCTGTCATGGGAAAAGTCTCCATTGTTTCTGGTCAGGTTGATTTGACACCAAGGACCCGAGATGTCCCTGTCTTGGTAAGTTCAGAATCTCATACTGATATTGGGCAATTCTTTCTTCCTTCTTCAATTGTTTCTTCCTGTGTTCTGGAAAACCCTGATGACAAATGCTGGCCTGTTGGACAGGGAAGGAGTCCTGGGTACTCTATCCACACTCTATTGAGTTGGACAACATCATATCCATGGCCTATGTCAACAAAGGATGAGCTTGGGCGTGTTCAGATCCTAATTCTAACCCACATGAGCAAGTCTGCCAGCAAGCTGTCACTGTACTGGGCCAATTATTTATGGCTGGGGTATTCCCTGCCCTGCAGCTGCCCATATACAGTACACTGTAATCTTACAGATTACATTACTGTATGAAAAAAGGGGTGTGTACTCGTGTGGCTGTAGGACGGGGAATGATTCAGCAGAAAATACACAATAAGAAATAATTTGCTAAAAAATAAATTACAGGGCCATTAGGTAGTGGATGCGTATAGTTTGGTATTGGAGAACAAGGATACCGTTTCACTTTAATTTCAAAATTCACATACAGTAGTAAGTTATCTTGATGCGTTTTACACTACTGCCATTAGTCATGGGGTGGGGTTACATGCCATTCCCCAAGCAGACGCTACATTCGTTTGAGCTGAAGTAAAGTAAGCTGATCAGCTCACAGTTGCTGTCTTATATAGTTAGCAATGGCAGATCATTGACTAGATTTGCTTCTGCTTATAGTTGTTTTTTTAATTACTTTGATCATTATCAGATGTGTGTGTATGTATGTATGTATGTATGTATGTATGTATATATATATATATATATATATATATATATATATATATATATATATATATATATATATATATATATATATATATATATATATATATATATATATATATATATATATTATATTTATATTTATATATATATATTTATATTTATATATATATATATATATTGCCTTGCAAAAGTATTCACCCCCTTGGCATTTTTCGTGTTTTGTTGCCTCACAACCTGGAATTAACATGGATTGTTTGAAGATTTGCATCATTTAATTTACAGAACATGCCCACAACTTTGAAGATGTGTTTTTTTTTTTTTGTTTTTTTATTGTCAAGCAAACAACAAATAGGACAAAATAACAGAAAAATTCAATGTGCATAACTATTCACCACCCTAAAGGCAATACTTTGTAGAGACACCTTTTGCAGCTATCACAGCTCCAAGTCGCTTTGGATAAGTCTCTATGAACATGCCACATCTTACCACTGGGATTTTTGCCCATTCCTCCTTGCAAAACTGCTCCAGCTCCTTCAAGTTGGATGGTTTGTGCTTGTGAACAGCAATCTTTAAGTCTGACAACAGATTTTCTATTGGATTGAGGTCTGGGCTTTGACTAGGCCATTCCAACACATTTACATGTTTCCCCTTAAACCACTCAAGTGTTGCTTTAGCAGTGTGTTTGGGGTCATTATCCTGCTGGAAGGTGAACCTCTGTCCTAGCCTCAAATCACACACAGAGTGGTACAGGTTTTGCTCAAGAATATCCCTGTATTTAGCGCCATCCATCTTTCCCTCAACTCTGACCAGTTTCCCAGTCCCGACTGCTGAAAAACATCCCCACACCATGATGCTACCACCACCATGTTTCACTGTGGGGATGATGTTCTTTGGCTGATGTGATGAGTTGGGTTTGCGCCAGACATAGCTTTTTCTTTGATCACCAAAAAGTAGGGCTGGGAAAAAAATCGATTTAAATCTTGAATCGAGTTGAGAGGTCAAATCGATTCAAAATTTAAGCAAATCGATTTGTTTAGATTTTTTTTTTTCACCGCGCCGGTCCCGAGGCGCTGCGGGCATGAGTTTTTAGGCAAGGCCGCGGCTTCGGCCTAGTCCGCGGCTAAGGCCGGACGCCGCGGACTAGGCCGAAGCCGCGGCCTCCCCTAAAACCTCATGCCCGTAGCGCCTCCGGACCGGCGCGGACCCCGCACCAGGCCTGAAGAGCTGCGGGCAAGAAGTTTTTAGGTAAGACCGCGGCTTCGGCCTAGTCCGCGAGGCCGGACGCCGCGGACTAGGCCGAAGCCGCGGCCTCACCTAAAAGCTCATGCCCACAGCGCCTCAGGACCAGCGCGGTTTCTAAAAAAGAAACTCAATTCGAATCGTGAATCGAGGTTTTTTTTAAGAGAATCGATGATTTTTTTTTTAGAGAATCGAAGATTTTTTTTTTTTAAGAAAATCTCCCAGCCCTGCCAAAAAGTCAAATTTTTGTCTCATCAGACCAGAGCAACTTCCTCCATACATTTTTGGAGTCTCCCACATGCCTTTTCGCAAACTCAATACGTGCCGTTTTGTTTTTTTGCTGAAAGCAATGGCTTCCTTTCGGCCACTCTGCGATAAAGACCAACACTATGGAGCGTACGGCTTATTGTCATCCTATTTACAGATACTCCAGTCTCTGATGTGGAACTCTGCAGCTCCTCCAGGGGGTACCTTAGGTCTCTGTGCTGCCTCTCTGATTTAATGCCCTCCTTGCCCAGTCCGTGAGTTTTGGTGTGTGGCCGTCTCTTGGCAGGTTTGCTGTTGTGCCATGTTCTTTCCATTTGGTTATGATAGATTTGATGGTGCTCCTAGAGATCATCAAAGATTTGGATTTTTTTTATAACCTAACCCTGACTTGTAATTCTCAACAACATTGTCCCTTACTTGTTTGGAGAGACCCTTGGTCTTTATGGCAGTGTTGTTAATGGTGCCTCTTGCTTAGGTGTTGCAGCCTCTGGGGCCTTTCAAAAAGGTGTGTATATGTAATGTCACATGATCTGTCATTTTGCACACAGGTGGACATCATTTTACTAATTATGTGACTTTTGAAGGTAATTGGTTGCACCAGAGCTTTTTATGGGCTTCATAACAAAGGGGGTGAATACATATGCACATGCCAATTATCAGGTTTTTAATTTCTGAAAAAATAGTTTTATGTATTTATTTTTCTAATTTTACTTCACCAACTTAGACTATTGTGTTCTGATCCATCACATACAATTCAGATTAAAAAAACATTGAACTAAAGGCTGTAATGTAACAAAATAGGCAAAAAGCCAAGGGGGGTGAATATTTTTGCAAGGCACTGTGTGTGTGTGTGTGTATATATATATGTATATATGTATATATATATATATATATATATATATATATATATATATATATATATATATATATATATATATATATATATATATATATATCTCATAGTCATAGTTAGTCAGGTTGTGAAAAAAGCCACAAGTCCATCCAGTTCAACCATAAAAAATAAATAAAATAAAAAATATTGTACAATCCAATATACCCTATTCTATACCCATAGTTGATCCAGAGGAAGGCAAAAAACCCCAACAGAGCATCCTCCAATTTCCTACAGCAGGGGAAAAAAAATTCCTTCCTGATCCCCCAAGAGGCAATCGGATTTTCCCTGGATCAACTTTACCTATAAATGTTAGTACCCAGTTATATTGTGTACATTTAGGAAAGTATCCAGGCCTTTCTTAACCACTTCAGCCCCGGAAGGTTTTACCCCCTTCCTGACCAGAGCACTTTTTACAATTTGGCACTGCGTCGCTTTAACTGCTAATTGCGCGGTCATGCAATGTTGTACCCAAATGAAATTTGCATCCTTTTCTTCCCACAAATAGAGCTTTCTTTTGATGGTATTTGATCACCTCTGCGGTTTTTATTTTTTGCGCTATAAACGAAAAAAGACCGAAAATTTTGAAAAAAAAAAAGATATTTTTCAACTTTTTGTTATAAAAAAAAAAATCCAATAAACTCAAATTTAGTCATGATAGAAAAAACTTGAATCACGCTAAAAATACCCTAGAGATAATTGGTGAATATCTAATGAAACCACGTCAAGTTAATTGGGTACATAAAGTCCCATTGATGCACTAGATAATGTAAATAAAATTCTACAAGAGCACTGGTAGTGTAATATAAGCAAAAATGTGAATTTAAAAAATATTGATAAAGATCTCAATGATCAATAATTCAGAACCAAATCCAATACAAAAAGTCTTTCAGTAATTATGTGAAAAAATACACCCGTGCAAAACAGGAACAGTATAAAGGTCCACACAAAAGAGAATCTTCAGTTGTTGGATAGCAAAACAAATTGTGATCCACCACCAGTATGGAAGGGGTTACTCCTTACCAGACATATATGATCCCCCATTACAGAGGATCATAGAAGGCATATCAGCTGTGTTGTTAAGTGGAAATCCCGTGCTGAACTGCTGAGCTCCAGCTGTGCCTCAGACCATCATAGGGGCCAGATCGGTGCCAGATGTATAATAGCATGTAATAAAAAGTAGAGAACTCCGATCGTGTAAAAACCTTTTAACTTTTACTCTAAAATTGTCAAAAACACACTTGCATAAGATGGCTGGCTGAAAAGAATGATACCAAGATGATACCTAAACCTGCAGGCATCATTCTGGTATAACCACTCAAAGTCCAGCAACATACCAGTACGTTGCTGGTCCTTGTTGGGCATATATTGTAAACTTTTTTTGAATGCAGCCTGTGGGCTGAATGAAAAATAGAGATTGATCGGTGGGTATGCCCACCATTAGAATACCTCCCTTCATCCACCCACTTCTAATGATGGACATACATGCACCGTTTATATATGCCGAAGCATGGGGGCATCCGCCCAAAAGGTAGGAGCAAATCGCTCCTCCGCCCCCGGTGCCCCCATGCTTCGGCATATATGCTCTTCCTTTTTTAACTGTGGTGATACATAAAGCTGTGACTCCAGCGATGTCGGAGGTGTGAAATCACCTCCGACAGCGCTGGAGTCGCGGCTTTATGTATCGTGGAAGCAAACGCTGTTGCTGTCAAGATAAATAAATCCGCGCTGCAACTGAATGGCGTACCTGCTAAGCAAATGATGGTTAACAATAAAACACAGTAAAGTATTAAAAAATTACATACCTGAAAAGCAAACATGATAAAACATTGCAGAATAGAATACAGTAAAGAAGTGCAGAACAATAGAGCGAGAATAGAGAGAACAATAAAACAACCACTATTTTTTTTTTTTTTACATTTTTTTTTTATAACTAACTTTTGTAACTGTAACCAGTTCCAGGTTTGGGTCTCTCAAAATGCGATGGCCCTGTGAAAGTGTGCCTAGTCTGTGCAATGCTGTACCCTACGCTAAAACTCAACTAGTGTAGGGTAGCGCTCAAAACATTCACCAATGCAAAGACCAGGATTGTCAGGACAGGGGGGACAATAATAGCGGGTGTCACGCCTATATCCGCGGTTTCTGCAGACATGACATTTTCTTTGGGGGGCTCGTTGGGTAGGGGTACGCGGGAGGACATAAGGAAAATGCCTCTCATGCAGCCGGCCTACTGCATTTTAGCACATGAGCGTTCAGCAAAGCCAATTGAAATAAGTATACAGACACTTTTTTTATACCAGCGTCTGGCCTTACGGGCAGCTAGGTACAGCGCCAACAACTAGTCGTTGAGGTCCACCCCTCCCATATTTTGGTTATATTCGTGGACACAGAAGGGTTTCTCCACAACACCAGTCGCCGTAGTAATTTGGACTGTCGTGTCTGCTTGAAGGGAGGTAAGAATGAAAACATTCTTATCTCTCCACTTCATAGCAAGCAAATTATTACACTGCAAGCAGGCTCTCTCCCCCAGCCTAAGACGGGAATCTACAAGCACGCTTGCTGGTAAGGTACTGTTTTAATGACAAGCGGCCAGAAAACGTAATCGGGGACTCATCAACGCAGACAACTTTGGAGAGATATAGGGGTGGAGGCAGTTGCTGCCACTTGCCTAACCACGCATGCACGCCTACTAGTAGAAATTGGGACTATCTCGGCACTTATCATAAAATAGGGTTGAGAAGATGTATATAAAATTATAAACTTTAATAATTACAAAACACATATACAAAGTAATACATATAGAACATACTAAAACAGATTAGATACACAAACATAAACGGATAAAACCATAGAGTTTCTTGTGGAGAGGGGTGTCTAAGATTGTTTCCTCAACCGGTTTTGCGGTTGGAACCGCTTCTTCAGGAGGGATAGGTCTACAAATAATAAATTTTAATTTAGACAAGAGTAAGGTTAACAGCAAGGAAATTATAAACACAATAGACTACAATAATGTTGGCAAAATAGAAGGCTGGCTCACCGACTCAGACAGATTCACTGGGATAGTGGGACCCCATACAAAAACCCCGGCGGACACTGGGGATTGTGAACAAATTCTGGTTAGATAAATGATATCTATAATGTAACTATTAAAAATTAGAAAAAGTGCTGACCCGGGTGGGTAGAAAACTGGGAAGGTGAGGTAGTAGGAAAAGGATAGAAAGGACAAGGAGAGAAGACAGAAGGTAGGGTTAGAATGGAAGGGGGGGGGGGAGAAAGGGGGGGCAGGAAAGGGAAGGAAGGGGGAGGGGGGATGGAAAAAAAAGGGGGGGAGAGAAGGGGAGGGGGGGACAGAGAAAATGAAGAGAGGAATGGGGACAGACAGACTAGGGAAGGGGGGAGAGGGAAAATGAAAAAGTAGGTAGGGAAGCAAAAGGAATAATCGCAACTCACCATAGACATACAGTGATCAAAGACAAAAGCAAAAGGCAGTCAAAAGGTTCTTGAGGTGGTGCAGCCTAATCCCAGGGGAGGTGACTGGGATTGTGCTATCCTTCAGAGGGAAACTTTATGGATAGAACGGCTCAATGCCACATGCCCTCCTGGCCTCAATGAAACAATATCCTACAAACCTTTTTTGTGATCTTGCAGTCCAATCTCCTCCCCCCCTCCTCCCCCTCCCCTTCCCCTCCCCTTCCCCCCCCTCCCCCTCCCCTTCCCCCCTCCTATCCCTCTCCCTTCCTTCCCTCCTATCCAGCCCTTTCCTCCCCCCCCCTTTCCCCCGCCCCTCTTTCTCTCCCCTTCCCCCCCCCTCCCTCCTCTTCCTTTCCCTTCCCTTCTTCTCTTCCCCCCCTTTTTTTTTCCCCTCCCCCCCCCTCCCCCCTTCTCCCTCCCCTCCCCCCTTCTTCCTCCACTCATCACATTATGCCCATGTATCTCCCAAGGGCATTTCATTTTTAACAATGATCCTTCTGTATTTCAAGAGTGATGATGCGTCTGGTGTTCTTTATTCCCAGAATTCTATATATCATTTATTATTTAATTTTTTGTACTATTTCTTTATACCATGTTTATTTAAATAATTTTTACATTTCTGCTGTGAAGAAGACTCGCTCTTTTCCCTCCTCCCCTTCCCTGTCCCCTCTCCCCCTTCCTCCCTCTCAGCGGTTCTGGTGCTGTGTTATCCCTGTCTCCTCTCCCCCCGGCGGACATGTGTTTACCCTGGCAGGTCATACCTGCTTGCACTGCACAGTCTTGGATCATACCGATCCTTCTGACGGCAGCGTGCGCTTGCGCTGTAGCACGGTTCCCGTGCACCTGCGCAGTGCAGGTAAACAAACCCGGTTATGTCAGACGCCGCCACGACGGCGTGGGTCTGACTTCCGGGTTGGGGAGCTCATTTAGCGGCCCCTTTCGGGACCGCTTTCTGAGCCTGAACGGACGTTGTGGCTGGGCTGCCCTTTTGGATCATTACTCCTCTCAAGGTCGGTATGCCTGAGGTTGGGGATCCTACCCACTCCTGCCTGCCTTCACTCTCTTCATCTCTCACTCTGCATGCTGACAGCTTGTCATTGATGTTCTGTTGTCTCTCTGTGTGTGTTATTGGTTCCTATATTCTCACTTGCTGTCTCTTACTTTTTGGTGCTCTCACACTCTGTTCAGCTTCTTTTGGGGACTTGTTTTTGTTTTCTTCTTTGTTTCTTTTTTTCTACTTCTACTCATGCCTTCTCCTCATTGTTCTCCCTGTTCTTTTTCTATCCACCCCTCTTGCCTGCCGACCTTTTGAGGCTTTGATCCTATATCCCTTGCATTTTACAGATCTGGCTTTCAATTGAGGGTCCCATTTATTGTAACTGGTCCTGCTTTATTGCATCCCTGAAATCCGGTTTATTTCTTTTTATCCTTCGGGACCGCTCTCAACTACTTACCATTACCATATGATATCCTGATACAGGCAGCCCACGCATCATTTTTGATTAGCCACCCCTGGTGAGTGCCTATCTCTCAGAGTAACCTTTTGACTGCCTTTTGCTTTTGTCTTTGATCACTGTATGTCTATGGTGATTTGGTATTATTCCTTTTCCTTCCCTACCTACTTTTTCCTTCCCCCCCCCCGCCTTCCCTAGTCTCTCTGTCCTCATTCCTTTCTTCCTTTTCTCTGTTTTCTTCTCTCCCCCCTCTCCCCCCCTTTTTTTCCCTTCCCCCCTTCCTTCCCCTTCCCTTTCCTGCCCCCCCCTCCCTTTCTTTCCCCCCTTCTATTCTTACCCTACCTTCCGTCTTCTATCCTTGTCCTTTTTATCCTTTTCCTACTACCTCACCTTCCCAGTTTTCTGCCCACCCGGGTGAGCACTTTTTCTAATTTTTAATAGTTACATACTTATAATTTATCTAGCCAGAATTTGTTCACAACCCCCCGTGTCCTCCAGGGGGGGGGGGGGGGTTTGTATGGGGTCCCACTATCCCAGTGAATTTGTCTGAGTCGGTGAGCCAGCCTTCTGTTTTGCCAACATTATTGTATTCTATTGTGTTTATAATTTCCTTGTTGTTAACCTTACTCTTGTCTAAATTAAAATTTATTTGTAGACCTATCCCTCCTGAAGAAGCGGTTTCAACCGCGAAACCGGTTGAGGAAACAATCTTAGACACCCCTCTCCACAAGAAACTCTGCGGTTTTATCCGTTTATGTTTGTGTTAAGTGTGGTGTATCTAATCTGTATTAGTATATTCTATATGTATTACTTTGTATATGTGTTTTGTAATTATTAAAGTTTATACTTTTATATACATCTTCTCAACCCTATTTTATAATAAGTGCCGAGATAGTCCCAATTTCTACTAGTAGGCGTGCATGCGTGGTTAGGCAAGTGGCAGCAACTGCCTCCACCCCTATATCTCTCCAAAACTGTGTAACAGGGATGATGGCACCGATATTTGGATTTTATCAGTGGTTTAATTGAGGCTATACTCACTCCTTATGAACACAGACAACTTGATGGGGAGTAACCAAGTCTGCAAAACATTGGTTGAAGTGGTTTACGAGGGGCCGAATCTTGTAGAGCCAATCGTATCCAGGGTCTCCACGAGGACGACAGAGTTCATTGTTGTTGACGTGCATGACCTGCAAGATCTGCTCGTATCGTGCCCTGGTCATGGAGGCAGAGAACAAGGGCATATGGTGAATTGGGTCAGTGGACCAACTCACTCTTTTTAGTTATGCCCACGTTGAGGGAAAGGCCCAGAAAGAGCTTAAATTCGGAGACCGTAATTGGTCTTCAATCTCTGGCAAGGGAGGACTGGGAAATAGTGGCGATGTGTTAACCAGCGTACTAATTGCTTTGGTCCACAATAGATCTATAGAGATCTTTGGTGAAAACCGCAAATAAAAATCAATTGGCGTAAAATCAACTGTTTCCACATGAATGCCGGGTTGGCCAGTGAATGGGGGGAAGTACAGGTGCTGCAGAAGTGGTGGGTTCCCAATTAGGATTGGCGAATGCAGCAGGAAGGGCACTATGGGCACGACTGGCCTGTGTTTGTCTTCTTGGTGGCAGCAGGACACTACTTGTGCTTGCCACCTCGACAGCTTGAACTGCACTTATGGGACTCGCCACGTCACCACGTTATAATGCAGTGCTGGATTGACTACGACCAGGGTGTACTGGGCCGCTGGTGCTTGCCAGTTCACCAGAAGGAATAGGGGCACTAATACTGCTCTGCTCCATACGAGGGACCTGTGGTTCTTGCACATCAAAGACAGAAGAAATAGTTTGGGGTCTGGTACACCTGACCTTGGCAGGGACCACAACTCCATCGTCAGAGCTATCTGTCATGGAGCCACTGTCCTCTACAGGATCATATTCTGAGCCTGAATCTAACAGATGAGTGACTTCCTCTTCACTATCTGTCATCCTCAGAAACATGTAGGCCTCTTCACTAGTGTACCTTCGATTTGCCATTTTGGGCTTTAAATTTAGTGGTACACTAGTGAGACTCACAGGTAAAAAAGCTCCTGACTGTTAGCCACTGTATCAAAACGCTACCAAAAAAATTGTTAGCGATCGCAGGGATCAAGCCTGAATCTGTGAATGCTGCAGTTGTGTGTTTAGTGTTTTGTAAGTGACAGTGATCGATCGATACTGCACTTGGGTGGGCTGGGCGGAGGGGCAAAACGCAGGTGCTAGCAGGTATCTGGGCTGATCCCGCTAACACTGCGTTTTTCGGAACCCTAAACTGCTGGGGACGCTAGTATAGATCTGATCAGATATTGATCCGTTCAGATACTATACCACTAAGGGAGGTGTATGCTGCGTGCGTTGTTGTTAGCGGTACTGGCGCTAACCTGACACTGCCTGGGGCGATGCAGACCCTATCTGACCCTAAAACCTAACTTTTATCACCCGCCGGGTGATCAATGGGGTTAAACCTTTATTAGGTAATAAATGGCGGGTGCCCTGACACTATAAAAAATAAACTAACTAACCAGCGTCGCCCGTAACAGTTATACGGTGATCACTGGTGAAATGGTTAACTAGGGGGCAATCAGGGGGTTAAAACCTTTACTAGGTAGTATATGGGGGTCCCCGATGCTATAAAACGCTGACGGCAAACCTAAATACTTACCTCCCTAACTAGCGTCACCTGTGACACTAATACAGCGATCAGAAAACGATTGCTTAGTGACACTGGCGACGGGGGGTGATCACGGGGTTAAACCTTTATGGGGGGGTTAGGGGGGTACCCTAGACCTAAAGGGGCCTACCACTAACTGCCCTACCACTTATAACTGTCACAAATGACACCAATGCAGTAATCAGTAAAAAAAAAAAAAAACTGCTATTGTTGTCACTGTGATGGGGTGATTGGGGGGTGAAAAGTGTGCCTAGAGTGTTCTACTGTTCGTGTGGTGTTTGATGCACTTACTTGGATGTCTTCTCTGCTCAGCGCCGGAACAAAAAGACTGACACAAGGAGAGATGACATCACTTCCTCTGCCGCTGTTTACATTACAGCAGCAGAGGAAGATCCTTAGTCATTGGGAGAGATCACGAGGGGGTGGCCACGAATGAGTGGCCTCCCCCTCAGCACGGATCGCTCCCCTAACGATGCTGACCGCCTCGGCACCGGGGGGGGGGCACGATGCGCCCCCCGCCCGCGGGAGGCAAATCACGTATCAGATACGTGATTTTGCCCGCCCGTGCCATTCTGCTGCAGTATATCTGCGTTAGGCAGTCGGCAAGTGATTAAACGACACTAGTGTTCCTTCATTTTAATATTTTTTAAAGCTCTTTTCTTATTGTTTATAGCTTTTTTAACTTTGACCGTGAGCCACATTGGTTTTATTTTTAGCCTTTTAAACTTTTTGACCATGGGAATATACTTTGCAGTAAGGTCCCAAACAGTCTTTTTGAAGAATTCCCATTTCTGTTATGTGTTTATCGATGCCAATATTCACTCCCAGTCTAAATCCTGGAGAGTAGCCCTCATCCTTGGAAAATTTGCTCTCCCATATGTATTTCTTGTTTACAGCTAACATCAAATGAAATCATGTTATGATCACTGCTACCCAGGTGTTTCTTTATATGAACATTAGTAATAAGCTCTGCATGGTTTGAGATTACCAGGTCCAACAGAGCTTCATTCCTAGTTGGGGCCTCAATAAACTGGACCATAAATTTGTCTTGTAATAGGTTTATACATTTTTGCCCTTTAACTGTCCCAGCAGTGCCATTACTCCAGTCAATTTCTGGGTGGTAAAAATCTCCCATTATTAATGTTCCAGCTCTTGCAGCCCTTTCCATCTGTGCAAGGAGCTGAGTCTCCACCTCCTTGTTAACATTGGGTGGTCTATAACAAACTTCAATAATTAACTTTGAACTACGCACATCTATACGCAGTTCCACCCATAATGCTTCAGACTCACACTCTCCATCAACCAGGTCTTCTTTCACACTTGCTTTGAGATCACTTCTCACATAGAGACAGACCTCGCCACCTTTCCTTTTTACCCTGTCTCTCCGAAAGAGTGCATAGCCAGGAATATTAATAGCCCAGTCATGTGAGGATTGAAGCCAAGTTTCAGCAATACCGATTACATCATAGCTCTACTCATGCACCAGAGATTCCAATTCACCTATTTTGCTTGGCAGACTTCTGGCATTGGTGAACAAATACTTTAATGCATTATTACATTTTGCTCTGGTGTTTTTCATATAATTTTTAGTAGTACAAATGGCACTTGTATATATATGTATATGTACCGTATGTATGTGTGTGTGTGTATGTATATATATTTATATGACGTGTTTTTTTTTTATGTTATCCATTTAGACCTATATTATAATTAACTGCATTGTTTTATTTTTTAATCTGCAGGGATTTTCTTGCTTTGAATGTCTACGTGGCTCTTTGTTACTATAAACTTGATTATTATGATGTGTCACAGGAAGTCCTTGCGGTGTATTTGCAACAAGTTCCTGACAGCACTATTGCCCTTAACCTTAAAGCCTGCAATCACTTTCGTCTCTACAATGGGAAAGCAGCTGAAGTAAGGATATACAGTTTTATTGTTGGTTATGTTGATGTAGCCCTCTTTTGGAGGGCGGTTATGACAAGCAGGATGTTGCGCTAAACCTGTAGGTAAATAAAAAGAACCAGTACCATTGCTAAGTGGAAGAGTGGGTTTGCTAATAAAGTTGGCAATGCCTTCACCCAGGACAGGGCCTCTGTTGACAGAGGGGATTCCCTTCCTGGGAAATTTAGTCAGTTATCTAATCAAAATAATTGGGAGCAGAGGAACTAATTAAATCAGCATATAACAATAACCTTAAGTATATAGATGCACTCCAGTATGGAAATAAAAGTTTTTATAAGAAAAAGATTAATAGGCCATACATCCACTGTACAAACGGGTATTATCAGCAAAGGGCCCAAAAAGAGTCCTGGTGAAATTGTGCACATATACCCTATATACTTTAAAGTTATTAATAGATATACCTTGCATGTTGCAGCAAAGTCCAATTTCAGAGGCCCCTGAGGATAATCGTAGTGTGGAATTTGTCTTGGTGTTGGGGACCTGAAAATAAGATTTGTGTTAATGAGGAGACCATCCAGCTGTTGTCCAACCAGTCTGGAATGCAACTTCTCACACGCAGAAACTGTGGCGTGGCACTGAAATTTAGAGTCAGCCTATCTAGTCTGCTGTTTGGGGGGAATCAGAATGGAGATCCTCTTAGAACACTTTTCACTTTTGGAAAACTAAATGTCAGCCTCATTTTTCCTCACTAACTTCATTACCTCATGCAGAGAAAGAATCCTGTCAGATAACATAATTTTGAGAGGCTGCATAAGGATGCTAAGGTAGCAAGCCTCTTACAAATTGACTGGTTGTTAGAGTCCACTGCAGAAGGAGATATAGCAGTGTGATGCAATAAATGTGAGTAACTGTAAGTGAGTAACAATTAACTGTAATTGATTATTAAAAGTTGAAACACTTTCTCTTCTTTTTGATGAGACATCCAGTAGTTAGCAAGATATCTCAACGGATCCGCGCTTATAGACTGACTTACACCTGCAGCCCCCCTAGGTAGAAAGGGGACACCTATGTGATCCCCCAAGATTACAGATCAAAGTATAGGGAGTGGCGCTGTGTTAGGAGTATGACTAAAAATTAACAAGAAGTTCAAGTGTAAAAATAAAAATAAAATTTTTTTTGGTGTGGTCCAAAAATTACTTACAGGAAAAAGTGTCCTTATGTTGGTGAAAACACCTTAAAAAGTGAAAAATACTACTATATGTGCAAAAAAATCGCAAATATTAAGCAACACCACTAGATAACATAAATACATCTTCACATGAATAAATATAAAGTGATAAAGTGCCAAAAAGCAGTGGTTGTCCACCAATAATGTGTAAATGTGCAATAATTATACGCAATAAAAAATCATTAATAATGTGTCAAAATCGCATCAAAAAACCCTATGTTATTTAGTGCAAAAATGTTCATAGCAATAGTGCAGGGAGTTCTTCTTAGGTGATAAAGTGCCGTGCTGTAACAACTGGTGGTCCCCCCAATGTGGTTGCACTCACCGGAGCGCTCCGCTTTTTTGCACATATAGTAGTATTTTTCACTTGTTAAGGTGTTTTCACCAACATAAGGACACTTTTTCCTGTAAGTAATTTTTGGACCACACCAAAATTTTTTTTATTTTTACACTTGAACTTCTTGTTAATTTTTAGTCATACTCCTAACACAGCGCCACTCCCTATACTTTGATCCAGTAGTTAGCAGTCATCGTTGTTCATAATCACAGTATGGCTCAAAATGCTCAGACAATACCTGTATGTAATCCGTTGCACTTATTCCCACGTGTCTTGATACAGGCTTACCGCAGACTTTCCGTGACATGCTGTCTTTTGCCTTCTAAACAGAACCACTCCCTTAACCACTTAAGGACCGGAATATTTTCCCCCTTAATGACCAGGCCATTTTCTTTTTATACATCAGGGGACACAGAGCCATAGTAATTACTATGTGGGTTATAGGCCACCTTCAGGTGATGGACACTGGCATGCCCTAAATTAAAAAGTGCACTCCCTATATAACCCCTCCCACTGGTGGGAGTGACTCAGTTTTTTTGGTGTTGGTCACGAGTAAAGATATGCTGTGCTGAGCTCCACTGGAGCAATCCTTGTTGGGGCTAGCCATGCTGACCGGATCCATTCAAAGTGTCTTTTTTTGGGCCAAATTGAATGGTACCCGGGCCTCGTATCCGAAGAAGCGAGGTTTTGCCTGTGAATGCTTCTCTTTTTAGAGAGCTGGACCCTGGGATCCAGTACTTTTGGTAGTAAGGCCATAAAGTTTTACTGGCAGGGTGCTTTTGCAGGTCCAGGATAGCGGGTTCCCTCTAGGGTCCCCAGGTCCTGAAGGTTTAACGGAACCCACCGTGAAGGGTGAAGATTGGGTCTGTTGGTTTACCACAGAAAATCCTGCGGCGGGGAAAGGTAAGTGGAGTTTTCTAAGACATCCCTTTGTATTTTCTTATGAATGTCTCCTTTAAGAAATAATGTTGTCATGCCTATGTGTCACCACTGGGGGCTGTATTGAGCACTTACCACCTCACGCTGAGAGAGCATGCTGTGTCAGGGAAGCTGAGATGCTTCTTCCTCCAGGCAGACAACGGGACCTCTGGTAAGCTTGGGGGGGGGGTTCTTCTCCCCACCAATCGCCCCCCTGTGCTGATTGTCTTCCCCCTTTCCTTGGGGGGAAAAAGCGCTTTAGGTTTTTTAAAAAAAAAACCTGGTGCGATCAGCACACCGCTAGATGGCTTACAAGACCCCCCTGCGCCATGCTGCTTCATCCCGTGGGTCCCAGGGACCGGGAGCACGCTGCTCGCGTGGGAAATGCTTCTTTTTGAAAATAAATAAATAAATAATAATGGGAAAGCCGTGGCTAATGCGGGGGGGGGGGGGGGGGCTAAGCGGTGTTGGCATCCTCAGACGTCCAAACACGAGGAGGCATGGTTTAAAGGCACCATATCTATTGTTGCAGCTGTGGAGGGACACAGGAGCAAAGTGGCGTTAGAGATTGGTGACACAGGTATTCCTTTGACACATTTAGTATTGCATCAGGCTGGGCACTGATAAACAACTATATGCTCAAAATATTTTCAATATAGTTAATCTTCACTCTTTCCCCTAAGAGATATACCTCTCTGCAATACTCTATTAGTCTGCAGTATCTTTTAGGTAATAAGATGGCTTATCTCATAGCAGATGACATTGATCTAGAAATACAATCGGCTTTTTCCCGCGATACCCCTGCATCACAGAGCAATGATGATAATTTGAAAAAATTATTGAAAAACCACAAGAAACTTACTATTACATTTTTAAACAGAAAGTGGGACATCTCTTCGTTAAAATCCCATATTGAGTATAAAATTATACCCAGGGGGCTCCGTGAAAAAGTCATCCCGGCAGGCCACCTCCACACACCTCGATTCCTTGAAGTGTGGAAAAAGAGCTGTTTGGATCGTGGTCTGGCAATTTTGCAAATGATTGTTGACGAGGAACAAACACAATTAAATGAAATCAAACAAGAAATAGATGTGAGTGTGCAGCTGCTAGAACCCTACAAAACTGACCCTGAGTTCATTAAGAGTAATGACTTACTTAGAAGAGAATTTGAGAGAACGCAAAAAATGCTAAAATCAACGAAACAGGAGAAGTTTAAGCAGAATCTTTTAGACTGGGAAAATGGGGAAATGTTTGACCCCACTATCCCCAGGGGGAGGAGTAGATCAAGAAGGGGGAGGAGAGGCAGGTCCAATATCAAACAACTAACACAATCCATACAGGCAAATATTTCTATTTTTATACCCAATGGATACCGTAACAATGCCTATCTAAGATAGTGTCTTTTTGGACTATTGAAAGTACATCGGACCCGGGTCTTTGAGATTTTTGTCTGCATGTGTATGGCTGATGTTGGTGTGAGAGGTGCAAAATAGGTATGGTGGCCACCCAAGTCCCTTAAGACGTCAGTCTTATTTTAATTATATGTTAATAGTAGTTGTAAATTGATGTGGAAGAGTCCCTTATAATGTAATTGGCTTCTAAGTCGTTTGTTTTTGATAATTTAATAAAGATTTATAATTAAACATATTAGCGGGTCCTTGTTGATGAACTGCTTACAGAGGCTTCTCTGGTTTTTGTTTTGTAACCTTTGAACGAGTTCAGAGGACAATCATCCCATGTCCGGTGACATTTTTCCCGTTCATTAAGGGGTTGATTAAACACATAGGTGCTTAAATTTGAGTGGGCAGTGGATAAGCCCTACAAAAAACTCATATTCACCTACAATTAATAAGGTTGGCCTGTTCGGTCCCTTCTTTTGTTCTTTTAAACAACGGCAGAGCTGGACTATCGCTCAAGCAGTGCATGCAATTTCTTCTGATGGTACCTCTGCTGTGTGCATTGGGCTAAGGTCAGAAGGGGGGTTAAAACACCCCCAGAAATAGAGCTAAAGGAGTCCCCCTTCTAGCTCTGGTAAGCCTACTCATCTCTACAGATGGCATCCTCCCCTGAGAGGGAGTGACTGGTAAGAGTGAGCATCAGGGACATGAAATGTTTACAATTGTTTTCACCACTGCAGCCCCTGTGTATTTTACCAAAGGTTCCTTTTTACCCTCAGCCATGATGGGTTTAAAAAAAAAAAGTTTAGCGACTTTAATCGCACAGATTTTCTTTCATTGCCCAGGACCCTCAAACGGGCTAGGGGCGGTAGGAGACGAATCCCCTCAGGGGACCGTGGTGAGGCTGTCTTCTCAGGTGTCAAATGTGGGAGAACCAGCTGGTTTCAATATCTTGCTAAATGGTCCACTCCACATTTATGCTCCCTTAACTAATGCCGCGTACACACGGTTGGACTTTCCGGCATACTTTGTCTGGCGGACCAGAGTCTGCTGGACAATCTGCCCGTGTGTAGGCTCCGGCGGACTTTTCCGGCGGACTTTTTCCCAAAAGCCCGCCGGACCTAGATTTGAAACATGTTTTAAATCTTTCCGTCGGACTCAGTTTCGGGCGGAAAGTCCGCTCGTCTGTGTGCTGGTCCGACGGAAAGCCTGCTCGTGTGTATGCTGGTCCAACGGACCAGATACGTCGCGAGGGCAGGGTATTGCATCTCGCGCTCGCTGCAATAGGAAAAACAAATTTTCCTATTGCGGCGAGCGCAGGGCATACCAGGCCCTTAGGTCTGGTATGAATTATAAAGGGAAACCCCTACGCCAAAAAACCGGCGTGGGGTCCCCCCTAAAATCCATACTTGGACCCCGATCTGAGCACGCAGCCTGGCCGGTCAGGAAAGGGGGTGGGGACGAGCGAGCACCCCCCCTCCTGAACCGTACCAGGCCGCATGCCCTCAACATGGGGTGTCAGTGCTTTGGGGGAGGGGGGACGCCCTGCGGGCCCCCCCTCCCCCAAAGCACCTTGTCCCCATGTTGATGAGGACAAGGGCCTCTTCCCAACAACCCTCTCCGTTGGTTGTCGGGGTCTGCGGGCGGGGGGCTTATCGGAATCCGGGAGCCCCCTATAAGAGGGCCCCCAGATCCCGGCCCCCCACCCTATGTGAATGAGTATGGGGTACATGGTACCCCTACCCATTCACCTAGGGAAAAAGTGTCAATAATAAAACACACTACACAGATTTTTAAAATAATTTATTAAACAGCTCGGGGGGATCTTCCTCCGACTTCGGGGATCTTCTTCCAGCTTCGGAGGTCCCTCCGGTTCCTCTTCTCCTGGCGTCCGGTTGGTTCTTCTCCGCTCTCTCCGATCTCTTCTCCCGGTGTTCCAGTTCTTCAGCCGGCCCCTCCGCTGTCTTCAGGTAGCTCTCTTGCCAGCAGACGTCCGGACTTCTGGGCTTCTTGTCTTCTCTTCTCCAGATGTTGACACGACGCTCTCTCCGGCTGGACTGCTCCCAGCGGGCTCCGTTGTGACTTATATAGGCGGAGACCCCGCCCCATGTGATGTCACAGTCCCTGGGCATGCTGGGACTGTGACGTTTTAGGGGGCGTGGTCACTGGGTGATGACCACGCCCCCTAAAACGCCACAGTCCCAGCATATGACATCATATGGGGGCGGGGTCTCCGCCTATATAAGTCACAACGGAGCCCGCAGGGAGCAGTCCAGCCGGAGAGAGTGTCGTGTCAACATCTGGAGAAGAGAAGACAAGAAGCCCAGAACTCTCATCAACATGGGGACAAGGTGCTTTGGGGTGAGGGGGCCCGCAGGGCGCCCCCCTCCCCCAAAACACTGACACCCCATGTTGAGGGCATGCGGCCTGGTACGGTTCAGGAGGGGGGGGGGGCGCTCGCTCGTCCCCACCCCCTTTCCTGACCGGCCAGGCTGCGTGCTCGGATTGGGGTCTGGTATGGATTTTAGGGGGGACCCCATGCCGGTTTTTCGGCGTAGGGGTTTCCCTTTATAATCCATACCAGACCTAAGGGCTTGGTATGCCCCGCGACGGGGCTCGCAAGGTGTCAATCTCACCGATAAAAGCGGCAAGATTGACTTCCTTTTCTAGTCCCGTCGCACCTGAGTCACGTTCAAAATGAACCGACTTGTCCGTGTGTGGGCAAGTCCGTTCATTCTGAAAGTCCGCCGTAACTCCGTCGGAAAGACGGGCGGACTTAGCCCGCCGGAAAGTCCGGTCGTGTGTGGGCAAGTCCGTCCGTTTTAAAGTCCGGCGCAACTGGCGGACAAAGTCCGTCAAAGTGTGCCGGACCAAGTATGCCAGAAAGTCCGACCATGTGTACGCGGCATGAGTGTTTGGGTTCGTTGAAGCCTCCTCAGACTGTGCATGATTTCTTCCTATCCATTTATTGTTTGAAAAGCCTTTTTTGTATCTGAGAAGATTTCCCAGATAAATGTTATTTTCCTCCTAGTTAAGTTTTTACACTTTATCCTATGATGGAGGAAATTCACTAATTACGGTATACTAGCAATTAACGCAGTATATCCTCTGTGAATAAGAGCTGTTATTTGGCAGACAATATTCAAATGCTAAGGCATCCGACAAATAAAGTTGGAATTCCTGTTGAGAAAAAAAAAGCAGGCCCAGAATTCTGGCAGCTTTATGCTTGCAATAATGGCTTGTGAGTTCCTTTTGTAGAATTTCCACAAAGTTCTCAGGCAGGTGTTGGCTTATAAACTAGTCAAACGCACAACTGCTTAGATGCCTATGGCGGTTTGTACCTGTACAGTCTGGGAATACCAGGTGCTATACACGATTCTGTGCACATTGTTTCTAAACACAGCTAAACGCATGAGTGCAGGAATGCACATCAGCGGAGGATAAACTTCCTTTACCATGCAGAAACTCCTGGCTAGTCTTCCTTTTGCGGCAGAACAGCTAATTGAGGTTGTTTGGATAATTCATCCAAATAAATTCTAGTGGGGAAAGTACCCCCTTTTTTTTCCATTTAAATAAAGGAGTAAATATATTTTCATTTAAAAAAAAAAAAAAGCTCCTTCTTTTGTGCCAGGGGCATCAGCCTCCAGGCAGTCACGATGGCTTCTGAGGCGTCCCGCTAGCTCAATAGGGGGAATTCTTCTGCAGTTCTCATGGACATTCCTAAGGATCCAGAGGAAAATAAGTCTTTCATTTCGCATGGAATTATCAGATCAGTAGTCTCCTTTCTACCAGGGGGAGAACTTTCTGGCGTCTATCGACATCAACGATGCTTATCTCCATGTGCTGATCTTCCCCCGCTCACCAGAAATTTCTACGCTTCGAGGTAGAAAATCTTCATTTCCAGTTTATAGCTCTACCTTTTTGGGCTAGCTACTGCACTTCAAGTGTGTATAAAGATCCTGGCTCCTCCTTTAGCCAGGTTAAGGGCTCAAAGTATAACAAAACTAGCCTACTTAGACGATCTACTCTTGATAGGTCAATCGGTAGCCTGTTAAAACCAAGGTCTGGCTACCGCAGTCAGCTACCTGGAATACTTGGGTTGGATCCTCAACCTAGTAAGATCCTCCTTAAAACCATCAAGGAGATTGCAGTACTTAGGGCTGATTATAGATACAGTCCACTAATGGGTATTTTTACCCCAGGAAACAATTGGTTCCTTAAAAGAACTGATTTGGTGGGTCAAAACAAAGAAAAATCCTTCTATTTATCTTTGCATGTGTTTATTGGGAAAGATGGTGGCTTCTTCGAGGCTGTTCCTTTTGCACAGTTCCATTCAAGTCTGCTGCAAAACAGTATCCTGTCAACTTGGAACAAGAAGATCCAAACTCTGAACTTCCTGTTGCTTTTATCCGCCAAAGTGCGTCGGAGCCTCAATTGATGGTAGATATCCAAGAATCTTCAAAAAGGAAGATACATTCTACCGGTTACCTAGAAATTGGTAACAGATGCCAGCCCTTTGGGCTGGGGAGCAGTCCTGGAAGAAGCGTCTTTCCGAGGGACATGGTACAGATCAGAGATGACCTTGCCCATCAATATTCTAGAAGATTCGGGCAGTGCGCCTGGAGGCCTGGACGCTCAGATTATAAAATTGTCCTGTCAGGATCCAATCTGACAATGCCACAGTGGTGATTTTTATCCATCACAAAGGGTGCACGAGAAGTTGTGCGGCCCAGAAAGAGATGAATTATTTTTTCTGTCTTGGGCAGAAAGCAACATAACTTGTCTAGCAGCAATTTTCATTCCAGGAATGGAGAATTGGAGGCGGATTACTTGAGTCGCCAACTATTGTTTCCGGGAGAATGGTTCTTCATCTCGGCATCGTTCTGTCAATATGCCTAGGATGGGGAGTTCCGGACATGGGTCTATTGGCGTCCTGGTTCAAACAACAAGATCGACAACTTTGTGTCAAGGTCAAGGGATCCGATGGCATAAGAAACAGATGCCTTGGTATTTCCATTGGATCAGTTTTTACTGATTTATGCTTCCCTCCTGTTCTCCTTCCGCGTCTTCTTCGCAGGATCAAGCAAGAAGGGAAGGAAGTGTTTCCTGTGGCCCAGGAGATCTTGGTTTGCCGAGATCATAAGGATGGTGGTAGGGGACCCTTGGTCCCTACCACTGTGGCCAGACCTTCTTTCACAGGGTCCGGTATTCCATCCTTCCTTACAAACGCTAAGGTTAACAGTTTGGCTATTGAGACCCACATTCTAAAATAAGACCGTGGGCTGTCGGCTTCAGTAGTTTCTACTTTGGTTAATGCTAGGAAGCCAGCCTCCAGTGTCATATACTATGAGTCTGGAAGGCATATGTCTCCTGGTGTGAATCCAGGAGTTGGCACCCCAGGAAATATGTCATAGGTAGGGTCCTTGAATTCCTACAGATAGTACTCTAGGCCAGCTTTATTTTTAATCCTATCAAAGGCCAGATTTCGACCTGATCAGTCTCCAGTTTGGTCACCCCTGAACCATTGGGACTTGATTTTAGTCCTGTCGGCTTACAGAAGCAGCCTGTTGAGCCAATACGGAGATATTTCCTTGGTTCTCTTGATGGGGGAAAAATTTTCTTGATTGCCATATCTTCTGTAAGAAGAGTATCAGAGCTGGCTGTTCTTTCTTGTAAAGAGCCATATTGGTTGTTAATAAGGATGAGGTTGTATTGCGGCCTCATCCTGAATTCCTACCGAGGGTAGAATCGGGATTTAATTTAAACCAGCATATTGCTCTGCCTTCATTTTTTTCCAGAACCTTGTTTCTGTGGAAGAAAGGTCACTACATTCTCTTGATGTGATGAGAGCGGTCAAGGTCTATTGAGAATGAGAATGACTGCTCAGATTCATAAAACAGATGTTTTGTTTTTGTTTCCAGACGGTCCTAAAAGAGGTGAGGTATCATCAAAATCTACCATTTCTAAATGGGTTACATAGTTATAAGTGATTGTTCAAACTTATGGTTTAAAGAGGAAAATTCCTCCTTTTAATATTGAAGCGCACTCCACCGGGGCTGTTAGTGCCTCTTGGGCAGTGCATAACTAAGCCATGGCTCAGATCTGCAAGGCGGTAACTTGATCTTCAATCCATACATTTACCAGATTCTATCAAGTAGATGTAAAAGATTAAGAGTATATCGCCTTTGGGCGCAGTGTACTGCAGGCTGCAGTATAAGTCCTCTAGTCTCTTGGTGCCCTACAATTGTGTCTCCCTCCCTTCAGTAAGCATTGCTATGGGACATCCCACATAGTAATTACTATGGCTCTGTGTCCCCTGATGTATGAAATGAAAATAGGATTTTTTAAAACGGCTTACCTCTAAAAATCCTTTTCTTTGAAGTACATCAGGGGACACAGAGGTCCCTCCCTTCTTGTTATACACATGTATTGCTTTGCTACAAAACTGAGTCACTCCCACCAGTGGGAGGGGTTATATAGGGAGTGCACTTTTTAATTTAGGGCGTGCCAGTGTCCATCACCTGAAGGTGGCCTATAACCCACATAGTAATTACTATGACTCTGTGTCCCCTGATGTACTTCAAAGAAAAGGATTTTACAGGTAAGCTGTTTTAAAAAATCCTATTTTTTTGCAATACGGCACTGTGTCGCTTTAACTGACAATTGCGCGGTTGGCACTGCACCCAAACAAAATTGACGTCCTTTTTTTTTCTTCCCACAAATGGAGCTTTCTTTTGGTGGTATTTGATCACCTCTGCAGTTTTTTTTTTTTTTTTTTTTTTTCTTTTTTGCACTATAAACAAAACAAGAGTGACAATTTTTGAAAAAAAACAATATTTTTACTTACAAATTACAAATCTCACCAAGAAGAAAATAAAACAAAATTCTTCAATTTAAGCCGATATATATTCTTCTACGTATTTTTTGTTAAAAAAATCGCAATAAGCGTTTGCGCAAAAGTTATAGCGTCTACAAAATAGGCAATAGATTTATGGCAATTTTTTTTATTATTCTTTTTTTACTAGTAATGGCGGTGATCTGCGATTTTTAGCGGGACTGTGACATTGTGGCGGACAGATCAGACACCTAACTGACATTTTTGACACTTTTTTGGGAACCAGTGACATTACAGTAATGTACATACAGTGTACAGTAATTGCTTAAAATATGCACTGTTATTGTACTAATGACACTGGCAGGGAAGGAGTTAACATCTGGGGTTAAATGTGTTCCCTGCAGGTGTGTTCTAATTGTATGGGTGATGGGCCGCCTAGGGAAACACACAGATCCGTCTTCCTGCATAGCAGAAAGACAGGATCTGTGTGATCTCCCCTGTCAGAACGGAGATTGGCCTTACTTACACAGGCAGATCCTGTTCTGTCACTGCGGGGAACGATTGCGGGTGGCCGGCGGACATCAGGTCAGCCCCACCTGCTGAATTGGTTCTCCCGCTGGGCAGTGGGCACGCGCGCCTGCGCCTACGAACTAGAGTTTCCAAGCCGACGTACAATGATGGGATTCACGGGAACGCGTCGACCTGCTGCAGTACAATGACGGCGGCTGGTCGGCAAGTAGTTAAAAATTCAAGAGTGTGCTCTTTCCAGGCTTCAAAACTTTCTTCTCCTTGTGACACAGGAACATTACCAGAAATTACTTTTACCTTCCTGTAATGTGCTGCCTGTAAAACCTGTGATAACATTTCAGTCAGTTTTGGCTAAAGTACCACTTGCGTTTTCCCTGGGGTGCTCGCTATCATTATCCACTCTGTGAGAAATGATGATACAAGTTTTTCTTTTACATGAACCAGAAGGAAAGTACAGCCAGAGTATAAGATTTCCTATCATTTGAGCCCAGTCTTGCCACACAGAGTTAATCCATCTCTGAGCAATCCCCTTTTATTGTTCAGTGAGACAATTCTTGACAAAATGAGAAAAATGTTGTCAAATACTGCCCCTTGCTGTGAGTGACTAGTGATTTGCATCTCGTGCTTCAGCCTAAGAGACATGCAGTATTTTTAAATTCCCTCCCCCACTCCTTTCTTCAGCAGCTCTGCAAGGATTGGCTGTTCCACACCTCACCATGATTTGGCATGCTGAAGTCATGTGGTTACTTTCCTGTCTTTTCACTGGATGTTAGAGATCATAGCAGAAGTGCAGCAGAAGTTCAGTGTTAGAAATACACATATTGACAAGGGGAGTGTAGAGGTGGGCGGGGAGTCTACTGACATCACGACTCCACCCACCGAGCTCCAGACAACAGACCCACCCACAGAATATGCAGTTTTTCAGCTCTCATAACAGACAGAGGGGAGACATTTGACAGGTAAAGATACATGCAGGAGGCATGTATATCCTTATAGATAACCCCTATGGCAGTAGTTTAGAAAGGATGACATTGGGTTTACATCCACTTTAAGTCTGCCATTGCAGGTTGAGGACGCTGATCTGGATTATATTGCTCATCCTTACTACTGTTAATCCCACTTTGATCTCAGCTGTGCCTCCAATGTAGCCCTCTTTTGGGGAGTTATGACAAACGACCCTCCCCAAACAGCATATTGCCCTAAACCTGTCAGTAAATAAAAGAACCAGAACCTTCACTAAGTGGAAGAGTGAGTTTGATTCATTTTTTAAGATATCAAATTTTTTTAAAATAATTTGTAAGGGTTACACTTGCAAGGCACAATGCCTGGGACAACATGATCTTGTGTATCATTGAATTAATATAACAAAAATATGTCAATCCTTCAGAACAGCTCTTATAAGTTAAACATAAAATCAATAAAATCCGTAATATGCTAACCAGTGTTTCCCGTTGGCAAGAAAAGCTGCCCAAGAAAAGTGGAAAAGAACATTTAAGGAATCAAGAGAAGGAAGAAAAAAAAAGAAGAAACCAAACATGTCTGGAGAGTTTTTTCATCTCCAAATAAAATCCCTCCAAGCCACCAATTCGACGAGACTCAAGTTCCAAAATAAAAGCTATTCATAGAAAGGATCGCATGATGTGAGAGCTCAGGAACCCAATTCAAGGAGACCATACAGCCATATTATTGGAGTATCATTTTTGGATATTCACTGTTAGTTTCTCCATTCACTTTAGGTGATTCAGTTCAGCCACCAACTCTTTAATAGTGGGTTCCCACTATTAAAGAGTTGTTGGCTGAACTGAATCACCTAAAGAGAATGGAGGAACTAACGGTTAATATATAAAAATGATACTCGCGTGAACTGGATACTCCAATGTATAGGTACTTTGTGCTGCGGCAAAGAGGAAACGAAGCAGCCCCTTTTTAGCTGCCCCCAGAGAGTCCAGATAGAAAGTAAAGCTATTTCTGGGGACTTCTAATAGAGTGTATCCGTAACATGGGAGCAAATTTAAAAAAACAGACTCCCAAAATGATTTAACCCGGGTACAGGTCCACCATATGTGGATCATTGTGCCTACTTCTCTTATGCAGCGCCAACACTTTTCAGGGTAAATCAAAGACATTCTGTGCAACCTCTTAGGGCATCTATACTACCTGGTTAGAATTTTATAGTTCTTCTCTTGAAAATAAGTTGAGACTTGATTTAAAAGTTAGAAAAATTTCTTCCATTCCTCCGCAGTGATTGTGTGACCCAATTATCTCTCCCAATCTCTCGTGTAGTACGGGCGAGAAGGGAATGCATCACCGTATACCATGTATTTTAGAAATAGTGTGAGGGCACTCTGCGCGCCCAATACAGAGAGACTCAAACAGAGTTCAGTCCCTATGCAAAGAGCCTATTTTAGAGACCTGTATATAAAAATTCTGAAACTGGAAATAGTGGAGCCATCGGCCCGCGTAGTTACATTCTGTAGTCACTATTGTGTTGAACGGTTGAAGTCTCTTGGCTGCAAGAGCTTGTTTGATCGGGAAAGGGGGCGAGGATGTCCAATGTAAGAACCTAGCTGATGATAGACCCAGTGGAAATTCTGGGTTATCCATAATCAGGGTAAGTGGGCCCGGTGTTGAAGAAATACCCAGCTTCCAAACAGTTGAGTCCCAAACTCTTAACAGAGATTGTGTCAGAGGTGGGAGTGTTTCTTAAGATGGGCGAGATGAAAATGCGATCCACGGAAGAGAGGTGTAAGGGACTGGTATTACAATCTTCTAAAGGCCTTTAGAAGGAGCAGGGAGCTCTGAGCATGTAGCCTGTACTCTCCAGCTACCTCTACCTCCTACTGGTGACGTCACGTCCGTTGGTGGGTTGCACGGTGGTCGGCGTGGACTTTGTTTTCTTTCTCGAACATCACGGGACACAGAGCCACAGTAATTACTGATGGGTTATATAGGGTATCACTGGTGATTGGACACTGGCACACCCTATCAGGAAGTTCAACCCCCTATATAATCCCTCCCCTTGCAGGGATACCTCAGTTTTTACTCCAGTGTCTTAGGTGATGGACGTGTAAAGATGTGCTGTGCTGAGCTCCAAAGGGAATATCCTATATCCTATACTGGGGCAAGCCAGGCAGACCGGATCCGTTCAAAGTGTCCTTTCTTGGCCAAATTGGATGGTACCCGGGCCTCGTGTCCGAAGAAACAAGGTTTTACCTGTAATGCTTCGCTTTTTTTTAGAGCTGGACCCCGCATATTAGAAAATGGTTTTCTAGCCTAATTTCTATCCGGGTGCTTTACGGGCCCAGAACTGCAGGATCCCCCTATTCGTAGGGGGCCCAAGTCTCTGATGGTTTTTTCAAACTGAGCCCACCGTGAGAGGTGAAGATTGGGTCTGTGTAAACTGAACCCTGCGGCTGGATAAGGTAAGAGGAGATTCCACAGAATTTTCTAATTCTAGTAAGTTTTTCCTTTAAGGTAAATGCATGCTATGCCTATTGTGACCACCAGGGGCTGCCAAGAGCACAAACCTTGTCATGCTGGATTGTCTGTCTCAGTGTTCATGCTGCACAAGTTTCACAGCGTCTCCGGCCGGCTCACGGTAGGATGGATGGGGGGATTTCTCATGTCTGAATGTTCCCCCCAGGCTAGGGGGAGGCCACAGGGGTCTAGACAGCGGTTATACTGCTCAGGCACCGCCGCCCCCGCCGCCAGTTCTGCCATTGCTGTTGTCAGGCAGGCCCTTCACTACCAGCCTCTCTCCCTCCTCCCCCAGCCTTCCTCCATAGTATTTCAGGAGAGTCGGCCAGCGTGGGAAGCGCTTGTTTTTTTCAAAATTCAGGGGGGGGGGGGGCGGTAGGGGGGGGGGGGGGGACGTCAGCACAGGTGCTTAGACTCCCACTCAGGCCAGCTAAAGGCTATTAAGGCACTCTGTACAGGTGCACACAGCCTTTGGAGAGACACAGAGCTGACGGTCGCATGTAAGGTGGGACACAGGAATTCTCCTAGGCAGCATTTACTGACGTAACACCAGACTGAGCATTGGGTAGCAAGGCTTTCAGCCAGACTACATCGCTCAGCAGGCAGTGTTCATTTTTATACCTCACACCTTGTTGCTTTGCACTATGGGTAGAAGAGGTTCAAACACCCCAAGAACCAGAGACACTAGGGGATCTCGTTCAGGTTCTGAGGGCCCCCTGTCAGCAGCATCCTCCCCCCTGAAGGGCCAGGGACGGCTAGCCAGGGAGAGCCGTCGGGGTCAGGGGCTACACCTGATTCTGGCACTTCAGCCCCTGTATACATTACTCAAGACGTTTTTTCCTCAACCATTAATGGTTTAGAGTAAAGATTAATGGCTGTGATTACAGCTTCACTCAGTGGAAGAAAACTTACTAGGCCTTCCTCTGTTCCCCAAGACCCTCAGAAAGAGGAGCTCTGGGATAAAGGAGACGAATCCCTTTCAGAGGATCGGGATAGGAGGGATGATTCCTCTTCGGAGGAATCAGGTTGAGAGGGACCCTCTGCGACTTCCCAAGAGGAGAAAGTCTTAGTGCAGATCCTTACTGGATTGGTCCGCTCCACATTTAAGTTGCCCCTACCTGAAACTGCTAAAGAATCCTCTTCTACTTTGGGGTCACTGAAACCTTTCCAAGCAGCACAGGCTTTTCCTGTTCATAATTTACTTGAAAAGCTTATTTATTCTGAGGGGGATCACCCAGACAAACGTTTTTTTCCGCCGAGAAAGTTTTCAACACTTTATCCGATGGAAGAAAAGTTTATTAAAATGTGGGGAATACCGGCCATTGATGCCGCCATTTCCTCCTTAAATAATAGTCTGACTTGTCCTGTAGACAATGCTCAGATGCTCAGGGATCCTGTAGCTAAAAAGATGGAATCCCTATTGAAGGAGGTTTTTTCCTTGGGTTCAGTGGCTCAACCTGCAGTAGCAGCGATTGGAGTCTGTCAATACTTAAGAGACCATGTTAAGCAGGTCATCAAAGTATTACCTGAACAGCAGGCCCAGGGGTTTGCTAACCTTCCAGCGGCCTTATGCTTTGTGGTTGACGCCATTAGAGATTCTATCGTGCAAACCTCCCGTCTTTCACTGGGGTTGGTGCATATACGTAGAATCCTATGGTTGAAAAATTGGTCATCCGAAGCACCATGTAAGGAGCTCCTGGCGGGGTTTTCATTTCGTGGTGAAAGGTTGTTTGGAGAGGACCTGGATAACTATATCAAGAGAATCTCTTGTGGGAAAAGCACTCTCTTACCTGTCAAGAAGAAGAGTAAGCGTCCCTCTTTCAAACGGACTCTTTCCCCAGCACCGGGGGCTTCAGCCTCCAGGCAGTCTCGACGGCCGCCTCCATCTGGGTCCAGAGACAAGAGTCAACCCCAGGGACAAAAGAAGTCCTGGGGGAAGAAGCCTACTAGGCAAAACACTAAGACCTCTGCATGAGGGGGCGCCCCCGCTCACTCGAGTGGGGGCAAGACTGCGACAGTTCTCAGGGCTCTGGCAGGAGGATTTCCAGGACAGATGGGTAATCTCCACGGTAACCTTAGGGTACAAGCTGGAGTTTCAGGAATTTCCCTCTCCTCGGTTCCTCAGATCAAGCGTTCCCAGAGATCCAGAGAAGAGGCAGTCGCTCCTTTTAGCGTTAGAGCAACTTTTGTCGCAGGAGGTCATTATGATGGTTCCCGCAAAGGACCAGGGATTGGGCTTCTATTCCAACCTTTTTACGGTTCAAAAACCAAATGGGGATGTCAGACCCATTCTGGATTTAAGAGATCTGAACCGATTCTTAAGGATTCAGTCCTTCCGCATGGAATCAGTCCAGACAGTAGTCTCTACCCTGCAGGGAGGAGAATTTCTGGCATCAATAGACATCAGAGATGCATATCTGCATGTGCCCATTTTTCCTGCTCATCAGAAGTTTCTGCGCTTCGAGGTAGGAGGGCGCCTTTTCCAGTTTGTGGCTCTGCCTTTTGGGATAGCCACTGCACCTCGGGTGTTCACAAAGGTCTTGGCCCCTCCTCTGGCCAGACTAAGGGCTCAGGGTATTGCTGTTATAGCATACCTAGACGACCTGCTATTGATAGACCGGTCGGTAGCCTCCTTGAACGGGAACTTGAGATCCACAGTCAAGTATCTGGAACACCTAGGTTGGATCCTCAACCTAGAAAAATCTTTCCTAAAACCAGTAAGAAGACTGGAGTATTTAGGTCTGATCATAGATACAAGCCAGGAGAAAGTTTCTACCTCAGGCAAAAATCACTGCTTTAAGGGAGCTGATTCTGGCAGTCAGGACCAAGAAGGGTCCTTCTGTCCGCCTTTGAGGCTGCTAGGGAAGATGGTGTCTTCATTCGAAGCAGTTCCCTATGCTCAGTTTCATTCAAGAATGCTGCAACACAGTATTCTGTCAACCTGGAACAAGAAGGTTCAGGCATTAGACTTTCCGATGCACCTGTCGCATGCGATGCGTCAGAGCCTCAATTGGTGGCTCATACCCGAAAACCTGCAGAAGGGGAAATCCTTTCTACCGGTTACCTGGACGGTGGTAACAGATGCCAGTCTGTGAGGTTGGGGAGCAGTTCTGGAACAGTCTGCGGTTCAGGGGATATGGTCCAAGACAGAGGACCTTACCCATCAACATTCTGGAGATCCGGGCGGTATATCTAAAAGCCTGGACTCTCAGGTTACAGGGCTGCCCAGTCAGGATCCAGTCCGACAATGCCACAGCAGTGGCTTATGTCAATCATCAGGGAAGCACCCAGAGCCGAGCTGCTCAAAAGGAGGTGAACCAGATCTTAGTCTGGGCAGAGATGCATGTGCCATGCATATCGGCAGTTTTTATTCCAGGGATAGAGAACTGGTAGGCGGACTATCTAAGTCACCAGCAGTTACTCCCAGGGGAATGGTTTCTACACCCCAACGTCTTTTGGGCCATATGCCAAAGATGGGGGGGTCCCAGATGTAGATCTCTTTGCATCCCGATTCAACAAAAAGATAGACAGATTTGTGGCAAGGACGAGGGATCCTCTTGCATGCGGGACGGATGCGTTGGTGATTCCGTGGCATCAGTTCTCACTGATTTACGCATTCCCGCCTATTCTGCTACTGCCACGACTCCTTCGCAGGATCAAGCAGGAAAGGAAGTCGGTACTTCTGGTGGCCCCCGCTTGGCCCAGAAGGACTTGGTATGCAGATATAGTAAGGATGACGGTGGGTTCCCCGTGGACCCTACCAGTACGCCCAGACCTGTTATCTCAAGATCCAGTGTTCCATCCTGCCTTACAAACGCTAAATTTGACGGTTTGGCTATTGAGACCCACGTTCTGAAGAGTTGTGGGCTCTCAGGTCCTGTCATATCTACCTTGATTAATGCAAGGAAGCCAGCTTCCAGGATGATTTATCATAGAGTCTGGAAAGCTTATGTATCCTGGTGTGAATCCAGAGGTTGGCATCCCAGGAAATATGTCATAGGTAGAATCCTTGACTTTCTACAATTAGGATTAGAGATGAAGCTGGCCTTGAGTACCATCAAGGGCCAGGTCTCTGCTTTATCAGTATTTCAGCGGCCACTTGCTTCGCATTCTTTGGTCCGAAGCTTTATGCAGGGGGTGATGCGTCTTAATCCTCCGGTTAAAGCGCCCCTAAACCCCTGGGACTTGAACTTGGTCCTGGCTGTGTTACAGAAACAGCCTTTTGAACCAATATGTCAGATTCCTTTGGTCTTGTTGACAAGGAAGTTCATTTTTCTGGTGGCCATCTCTTCTGCTAGAAGAGTTTCAGAATTAGCAGCCCTTTCCTGTAAGGAGCCTTATTTGATTATACACAAGGATAGAGTGGTACTGAGCCCTCATCCTAGTTTTTTCCCGAGGGTGGTTTCTGATTTTCATTTAAACCAAGACATTGTTCTGCCTTCCTTTTTTCCAGATCCCTGTTCTCCGGAAGAGAGATCGATACATTCGTTGGATGTAGTAAGAGAAGTTAAGGCCTATCTCGGGGCAACTGCTCAGATCCGCAAGACGGATGTTTTGTTTGTGCTGCCAGAGGGTCCCAATAGAGGACAGGCAGCGTCAAAAGCTACCATTTCTAAATGGATTCAACAATTGATCATTCAAGCTTACGGTTTGAAACAGAAGATTCCTCCGTTTCAGATCAGGACACATTCCACAAAGGCTATTGGTGCTTCTTGGGCAGTGCATCACTGGGCCTCTATGGCTCAAATCTGCAAGGCCGCAACCTGGTCTTCAGTTCATACATTCACCAGATTCTATCAGGTGGATGTGAGAAGGCATGAGGATATCGCCTTTGGGCGTAGTGTGCTGCAGGCAGCGGTACAGGGTCCTCAGGTCTGATTGCACCCTACTTGGTCGTGGTTCCCCCCCCTCAGGTAGCATTGCTCTGGGACATCTCATCAGTAATTACTGTGGTTCTGTGTCCCGTGATGTTCGAGAAAGAAAATAGGATTTTTTAAAACTGCTTACCTGTAAAATCCTTTTCTTTCGAAGGACATCACGGGACACAGAGGTCCCGCCCCTCTTCTAATACACTATATTGCTTGGCTACAAAACTGAGGTATCCCTGCAAGGGGAGGGATTATATAGGGGGTTGAACTTCCTGATAGGGTGTGTCAGTGTCCAATCACCAGTGATACCCTATATAACCCATCAGTAATTACTGTGGCTCTGTTTCCCGTGATGTCCTTAGAAAGAAAAGGATTTTACAGGTAAGCTGTTTTAAAAAATCCTATTTTTTCATTCTTTCTTGTATTCATACAGAGCTGGCTCAACTCAGGACAGCAGCCACCAGTGCCCCCCAGCACATGCTACCTTTTTTCATCAAGGATTTTAAAGACAATTACAGCTTACCTGCTGTACAGCCCCTCAAACTGTTCTCCGTATATACTCTTTGCGGCTGAATAATTTGATCTTCCGCATCACTAAGATATTGTGACAAGGCCTTGCTGAGGAATTCAGCCAGGCATACCGTAATAGACTAGATCGTAGGGACCGGAAGAAGGCCAATGGAAGAGCTATTGGTAATGTTTGATAAAGATACAAAAAGTGAGGTAGAATATCCATCATATACCGTATATTGCCATTCTCCCTAACCTAGAATGTTTCCCCAAGACCCTAGACTGCAGCGTACTAGTCATGGAATTCAGAAAGGGCAAATAGTTCAATTTGGAATTTTTTTTCTTCTGAAGGGTCTATATTCACCTCTTACAGTTCCTTGAAAAAGTATTAATTCCCCCTGGCAGTTTTCCACATTTTGTCATGTTACAACCAAAAACGTAAATGTATTTTATTGGGATTTTATGTGCTAGATCAACACAAAGTGGCGCATGATTGTGAAGTGGATGGAAAATGATAAATGGTTTTCAAAATTTTTTACAAATAAAAATGTGAAAAGTGTGGCGTGCATTTGTATTTAGCCCCCTTTATTCTGATACCCCTAACTAAAATAAAGTGGAACCAATTGCCTTTAGAAGTCACCTAATTAGTAAGTAGAGTCTACCTGTGTGTAATTTAATCTCAGTATAAATACATCTGTTCTGTGAAGCCCTCAGAGGTTTGTTAGAGAACCTTAGGCTGGCCATACATTATACAATTTTCTTATTTAATTTCCTTTCAATTTATATGCACTACATAGTTGAAGGTAAATCTAAAGTGTTTAGGGTTGACCTCCTATTATATGGTTTTGGCAGATCTAAAGGAAAGTTGTACAAGAAAATTGTATAATGTATGGTCAGCCTTAGTAAACAAACAGCATCATGAAGCCCAAGGAACATACCAGACAAGTCAAGGATAAAGTTGTCAAGACATTTAAAGCAGGGCAAGCCAGGCATGAAGAGCATTTATTCAGAGAAGCAGCCAAGAGGCCCATGGTAACTCTGGAGGAGCTGCAGGGATCCATCGCTCAGTTTACAGTTTGTGAGAAGTCCTGTAAGGCTGGCCATACATTATACAATTTTCCTTTAGATTTACCAAAACCCTATAATATGAGTTTAAACCTAAACACTTTCAATTTGTATGCAATCAGGCAGGCCCTTCTACTACATAGTTGAAGGTAAATCTAAAGAAAATTTTATGGTTTATGGCCAGCTTAAGGGACACCGCAAACATGTGGAAGAAGGTGCTCTGGTCAGATGAGACCAAAATTGAACTTTTTGGCCTAAAAACAAAACGCTATGTGTGGTGAAAAACTAACCCTGCACATAACCCTAAATACACCATTCCCACCGTGAAACATAGTGGTGGCAGCATCATGTTGTGGGAATGCTTTTCTTCAGCAGGGATAGGGAAGCTGATTAGAGTTGATGGAAAGATGGAGCCAAGTACAGGGCAATCTTAGAAGAAAACTAGAATCTGCAAAACACTTGAGACCGGGGTGGAGATTCACCTTCCAGCAGGACAACGACCCTAAACACACAGCCAGAGCTACAATGAAATGGTTTAGATAAAGCATATTCATGTATTAGAATGGCCCAGTTAAAGTCCAGACCTAAATCCAATCGAAAATCTGTGGCAAGACTTGAAAATTGCTGTTCAGACGCTCCCTATACAATCTGACATAGTTTGAGCTATTTTGCAAACAATGGGAAAAAATGTCACACTCTAGATGTGCAAAGCTGGTAAAGACATACCCAAAAAGACTTGCAGCTGTAAATGCAGCAAAAGGTGGTTCTACAAAGTATTGGCTCGGGGGGGGGGGGGGGGGGGGTTGAATACAAATGCATGCCACACTTTTCATATATTTATTTGTAAACATTTTTAAAAACCATTTATCTTTTTCCTTCCACTTCACAATTATGTGCCAGTTTGTGTTGGTCTATCACATAAAATCCTGATAAAATGCAATTACATTTTGGGTTGTAACATGACATAATGTGAAAAATTTTTCAAGACACTGCAATATTTGAGAGACTGAGATTCCCATTTTTAAATGGAAAATTCCTTTCTAGCCTGCCTTCTATTAACAGTAGAGTAACATTGAGACACCGAGATTTGGTGACCTCAACTTTAAAATTGCTATAAAAACCAAATTGTTCCAATTCATAAAGAATATGCAGGCTATTCTGGGATTGGATACATATGAGTAAGTCATCTGCGAAGATGCTCAATTTGTTTGAACCCCTTGAATGGAGGCATTGGATCGTAAAGCAACCGCCAGTTGATGTAAAGGTATGGTGATGGCAAACATCACTGGCATTTCCCGTTAAACATTTTAACAAGCTGAGATAATATCTCATAAATTTTTATCCTAGCAGATGGAGCCATGTATAAGGCCGTTATTTTTTTGTATAAATAGGAAGGCCTACTTGTTCCAGAGAAGCTACCATAAACCTCCAGTCCAAGTAATCAAAGGCCTTCTCCGCATCTATGGATAGAAGACAGTGTGGGCTCTTGGATTTCTGGGCATGGTGTATCAGAAGTCACAATGGATATAAAGTCTACACACCCCTGTTAAAATGTCAGGTTTCTGTGACGTAAAAAAAAAAAAAGACAAAGATAAATAATTTCAGAACTTTTTCCACCTTTAATGTGACCTATAAACTGTACAACTCAATTGAAAAAACAAACTGAAATCTTTTAGAGGGGGGAGTAAAATTAAAAAACTAAAATAATGTGGTTGCATAACTGGGGATGTAGCTGTGTTCAGAGTTAAACCATTACACTCATTCAAACATTCAAACTCATGTTAACTAGGAGACAGTACACACCTGCCATCATTTAATGTGCCTCTGATTAATAACCCTGAATAAAGTTCAGCTGTTCTAGTCTGTCTTTCCTGACATTTTCTTGCATCCTACAGAAAAAGCCATTGTCTGTGGAGAGCTTCCAAAGCATCAGAGGGCTCTTATTGTTAAAGGTATCAGTCAGGAGAAGGGTACAAAAGAATTTCCAAGGCATTATATATACCATGAAACAACAGTGACATTAACTGGAATTGGACATCCCTCCAAAATGTATGAAAAGACGAGAAGAAAGCTGGTTAGGGAGGCTGCCAAGAGGCCTACAGCAACATTAAAGGCACTGCAGGAATAACTGGCAAGTACTGGCTGTGTGTTACATATGACAACAATCTCCCGTATTCTTCATATGTCTGGGCTATGAGGTAGAGTGTCAAGATGGAAGCCTTTTCTTACAAATAAAAACATCTAAGCCCGGCTACATTTTGCAAAAACACATCTAAAGTCTCCCAAAAGCATGTGGGAAAACGTGTTCTGGTCTGATGAAACTAAGGTTAACTTTTTGGCCATTATTCCAAAAGCTGTTTGGCGCAAAAACACTACACATCACCAAAAGAACACCATACCCTCATTGAAGCATGGTGGTGACAGCATCATGCTTTGGGGCTGTTTTTCTTCAGCTGAAACAGGGGCCAACAAAGGAATTGCTTCACCAGAAGAACATAAAAGTTTTGGAATGGCCCAGCCAGAGCCCAGATCTGATTCAGATTTGAAAATCTGTGGGGTGATCTGAAGAGGGCTGTGCACAGGAGATGTCCTCACAATCTGACAGATTGGAGTGTTTTTGCAAAGAAGAGTGGGCAAATATTGCCAAGTCATGTTGCGCCATGATGTTATAACCAAAAATACTGAGTGCTGTAATAAAATCAAAAAGGTGCTTCAACAAAATATTAGTTTTAAGGGTGTGCACACTAATGCAACCTTATTTTAGTTTTTTTTTTTTTTTTTACTTCCACCTAAAAGATTTCAGTTTGTTGTTCAACTGAGTTGTACAGTTTATAGGTCACATTTAAATAAAGTGTAAATACCGCGCTAAGACAAAAGCAAAATCAGCAAAAAAGCAGCAACAATAAACCATCTAATACCTAAGGGTGCTAATAAATGTCAAAGTAAGAAAAGTTATGTAAAAAATAGTGTGAACCAATACCATACAGAAAACCAGGACACACCCGAATCAAGAGTGCATCCTGAGCATCCTAAACTCCTTCAGGTGATGTATACATAAATGAATTGTGAAATAAACAAAATAGCGACAGCTGAAAAAAATCATGTGCACATCAATGAATAAATGAAAAAACAATGTCTATAAGACCATTAGTGTCCATATACAAATAAAATAAAATGAGCAGCGTTTTCTTTGGATGTAATAGAAAAAAATATGTGAGTTATAATCCACAGCAGGTATCAAGGTCCGGATATTCAGCCTTAACATGTCCACAAATGAAAGGCAGCTCGATGTAAACTTTGTATGTGATAACCCTTACCAGAACCGGTGGACCCCCTAAAGAGCGGGGTCATACGAGCAGACAGATATAGCCCTCTGCGGGGACACTTGAATCCTCTGGTATCTCGAGTCCTTTGGTTGCCTTGAGCGGTCCGCGAGGATTTCGACAGATGGCAGTAAATGCTTAGCAGCTGGATGTCCCCAATCTGAAAAGAGAAGCACACTCGGGCTCCCAGCCACGAGTGAGCAGACAGAAAGGGACTCCAGTCGTGTAGTAAGTTAAAATTCAAAATTGTAATGTTAACTAGATAAGAAAATGCTCCCGTGTACCGGGTCACATGTGGCGTGATTGCGTCAGCACAACGTTGTGCCCCACTACCCCACTCCTGACCATTATGAGTACTCCCCATTTATCACCACCCTCTGAACTCGCCCTTGTAGCCAGTTTTCAATCCATGTACTCACCCTATGGTCCATGCCAACGGACCTTATTTTGTACAGTAACTGTGGGGAACTGTGTCAAATGCTTTTGCAAAATCCAGATACACCACGTCTGCGGGCCTTCCTTTATATGGCAACTCACCTCCTCATAGAAGGTTAATAGATTGGTTTGGCAAGAACGATTCTTCATGAATCCATGCTGATTACTGCTAATGATACCGTTCTTATTACTAAAATCTTGTATATAGTCCCTTATCATCCCCTCCAAGAGTTTACATACTATTGATGTTAGGCTAACTGGTCTGTAATTCCCAGCGATGTATTTTGGGCCCTTTTTAAATATTGGTGCTACAGTGGCTTTTCTCCAATCAGCTGGTACCATTCCAGTCAGTAGACTATCTGTAAAAATTAGTGATCTGGCAATCACTTGACTGAGTTCCCTAAGTACCCTCGGATGCAAGCCATCTGGTCCTGGTGATTTATTAATGTTAAGTTTCTCAAGTCTAATTTTAATTCTGTCCTCTGTTAACCATGGAGGTGCTTCCTGTGTTGTGTCATGAGGATAAACACTGCAGTTTTGGTTACTGAAGCCCCCCGATTCACTCGTGAAGACTGAGGAGAAGAATAAATTCAATATTTTTGCCATCTCCCCATCCTTTGTAACCAGATGTCCTTCCTCATTCCTTATGGGGCCAATATGGTCTGTCCTCCACTTTTTACTGTTTACATACTTAAAGAATTTCTTGGGATTTTTTTTGCTCTCCTCCGCTATGTGTCTTTCATGTTCTATCTTAGCTGTCCTAATTGCACCCTTACATTTCTTGTTGCATTCTTTATAAAGTCTGAATGCTGAGGATGATCCCTCAACCTTGTATTTTTTGAAGGCCTTCTCCTTTGCTTTTATATGCATTTTTACATTGGAGTTAAGCCATCCAGGACTTTTGTTGGCTCTTTTAAATGTATTACCCAATGGGATACATTGGCTAATGCCCTTATTTAATATGCTCTTAAAACAAACCCATCTCTCCTCCGTATTCTTTGTTCCTAATATTTTATCCCAATTTATGCCTTTTAGCAAGGTTTGTAGTTTAGGGAAGTTGGCTTTTTTGAAATTCAGTGTCTTTGTATTCCCTTTATGTTTCCTATTTGTGTGATTTATACTGAAACAAATTGACCTGTGATCGCTGTTACCTAAATTGCCCCGTATTTCCACATCCGTGATCAGGTCTGTATTGTTGGTAATCAGTAGATCCAGTGATGTTTTATTTCTAGTTGGTGCGTCTACCATCTGACCCATAAAATTGTCCTGCAAGACATTAAGGAACTGGCGAGCCTTAAATGAATGCGCGGTTCCCTCCGCCCAGTCTATGTCTGGATAATTAAAATCCCCCATTATGATAACACTTCCCATCCTTGCTGCTAATCCAAATTGTGATAGAAGATCTGTCTCCACTTCCTCCGTCAGGTTAGGGGGCCTATAGCATAGTCCCAGTATTATTTTCTCCTTAGCTTCATCCCTTTGGAGCTCTACCCATAAGGATTCCACCTCCTCTCTAGCTCCCTCAGTGATGTCATCTCTCACATTCACTTGTACATTATTCTTGATATATAGGCATACCCCTCCCCCTTTTTTACCCTCTCTATCCTTGCGGTATAGGGTATACCCTTGAATGTTTGCCAGCCAATCATGAGAGCTGTTGAACCAGGTCTCTGAAATTCCCACCAAATTCAAATCCTCCTCGTACAACAGTATCTCTAGTTCACCCATCTTGTCCGCCATGCTCCTGGCATTGGTGAACATGCCACATAGTTTAGACCGGTCACATATTGTCCTTGTATTGTGTGTTTCGAGATTGCAACTAGGACTTTCTACTATACTCACCTTGTGTTTTTGTGCTTTGGTTAACCTACCACTAATGCCCCTAATACTACCCTCTGGAATATCTTCCGCGCTGGCTATCTCTGCCTCTGGACCCTCCCCCCCATCGCCTAGTTTAAAAACCCCTCTAACTTTTTGGCTACTGTATCTTTTACTGTATCTTTTCATGTGACAACACTAAAGAAATTACATTTTGCTAAAAAGTAAAGTAGTGAGTGTACAGCTTGTATAACAGTGTATATTTGCTGTCCCCTCAAAAAAACTCAATACACAGCCATTAATGTCTAAACAGCTGGCAACAAAAGTGAGTACACCCCTAAGTGAAAATGTCCAAATTTGGGCCCAAAGTGTCAATATTTTGTGTGGCCACCATTATTTGCCAGCAGTGCCTTAACCCTCGTGGGCATGGAGTTCACCAGAGCTTCACAGGTTGCCACTGGAGTCTCTTTCCACTCCTCCATGGCGACATCACGGAGCTGGTGGATATTAGAGACCTTGCGCTTCTCCACCCTTCCATTTGAGGATGACCCACAGATGCTCAGTAGGGTTTAGGTCTGGGAACATGCTTGGCCAGTCCATCACCTTTACCCTCAGCTTCTTTAGCAAGGCAGTGGTAGTCTTGGAGGTGTGTTTGGGGTCATTATCATGTTGGAATACTGCCCTGTGGCCCAGTCTCTGAAGGGAGGAATCATGCTCTGCTTCAGTATGTCACAGTACATGTTGGCATTCATGATTTCCTCAATGAACTGTAGCTCCCCAGTGCCGGCAGCACTCATGCAACCCCAGACCATAACACTCCCACCATTATGCTTGACTGTAGGCAAGACACACTTGTCTTTGTACTCCTCACCTGCTTGCTGCCACATATGCTTGACACCATCTGAACCAAATAAGTTTATCTTGGTCTCATTAGACCACAGGACATGGTTCCAGTAATCCATGTCCTTAGTCTGCTTGCAAACTGCGGGCTTTCTTGTGCATCATCTTTAGAAGAGTCTTCCCTCTGGGACGACAGCCATGCAGACCAGTTTGATGCAGTGTGCGGCGTATGGTCTCAGCACTGACAGGCTGACCCCTTCAACCTCTGCAGCATTGCTGACAGCACTCATACGTCTATTTCCCAAAGACAATCTCTGGATATGAAGCTGAGCACATGCACTCAACTTCTTCGGTCGACCATGGCGAGGCCTGTTCTGAGTTGAACCTGTCCTGTTAAGCCACTGTATGGTCTTGGCCACCATGCTGTATCTCAGTTTCAGGGTCTTGGCAATCTTCTTATAGCCTAGGCCAGTAATGGCGAACCTTGGCACCCCAGATGTTTTGGAACTACATTTCCCATGATGCTCTTGCACTCTACAGTGTAGTTGAGCATCATGGGAAATGTAGTTCCAAAACATCTGGAGTGCCAAGGTTCGCCATCACTGGCCTAGGCTATCTTTATGTAGAGCAACAATTCTTTTTTTCAGATCCTCAGAGAGTTCTTTGCCATGAGGTGCCATGTTGAACTTCCAGGGACCAGTGTGAGTGAGAGAGATAACACCAAATGTAACACACCTGCTCCCCATTCACACCAGAGACCTTGTAACACTAACGAGTCACATGACACCAGGGAGGGAAAATGGCTAATTGGGCCCAATTTCGACATTTCACTTAGAGGTGTACTCACTTTTGTTGCCAGCAGTTTAGACATTAATTGTGTGTTGAGTTATTTTGAGGGGACAGCAAATTTACATTGTTATACAAGCTGTACACTCACTACTTTACATTGTAGCAAAGTGCAATTTCTTCAGTGTTGTCACATGAAAAGATACAGTAAAATATTTACAACAATGTGAGGGGTGTACTCACTTTTGTGAGATACTGTACATTATTTGCGATCTCTTTTGTGGCGTGTTCAGGCCTATGACATTCAAGGATCCAAACTTGAGAGTCGTTATGGTGGATGGATATTAATCTTAGGTGAACCTGGCATAAAGTATTTGATCATTGAAACAACTCCCCAGAAAAAAAACAAATAACATCAAGATATATGGACAGAATTAGAATTAGACTTGGGAAACTTAACATAATAAATCACCGGGACCGGTTGGCTTGAACCTAAGGGTACTTGGGGAACTCAGTCAAGTAATTGCCAGACCATTGTTCCTAATGTTTACTTAGTCTACTGACTGGAATGATACCAGCGGATTGGAGAAAAGCCAATGTAGCACCAGTATTTAAAAAGGGCCCAAAATACATCCCTGGGAATTACGGACCAGTTAGCCTAACATTTGACACCGTTCCCCATAAAAGTTTACTGTACAAAATTAGGTCCATTGGCATGGACCATAGGGTGAGTACATGGATTGAAAACTGGCTACAAGAGCGAGTTCAGAGGGTGGTGATAAATGGGGAATACTCAGAATGGTCAGGGGTGGGTAGTGGCGTCCCACAGGGTTCTGTGGTGGGACCAATCCTATTTAATTTGTTCATAAACGACATGGAGGATGGGGTAAACCATTCAATCTCTGTATTTACGGATGATACAAAGCTAAGCAGGGCAATAACTTTTCCGCAGGATGTGGAAACCTTGCAAGAAGATCTAAACAAATTAATGGGGTGGGCATCTACATGGCAAATGAGGTTTAATGTAACAAAATGTAAAATAATGCATTTGGGTAGCAAAAATATGAATGCAATCTATACACTAGGGGGAGAACCTCTGGGGGAATCTAGAACGGAAAAAGGCCTGGGGGTCTTAGTAGATAGGCTCAGTAATGGCACGCAATGCCAAGCTGCTGCTAACAAAGCAAACAGAATATTGGCATGCATTAAAAAAGGGATTAACTTCAGGGATAAAGCGATAATTCTCCCACTATACAAGACTCTGGTCTGGCCGCACCTGGAGTATGCTGTCCAGTTCTGGGCACCAGACCTCAGGAAGGATGTATTTGAAAGGGAGCTAGTACAAAGAAGGGCAACAAAGCTAATCAAGGGTCTGGAGGATATTGGTTATGAAGAAGGGTTACGAGCACTGAACTTATTCTCTCTGGCGAAGAGATGCCTGAGAGGGGATATGATTTCAATTTACAAATACCGTACTGGTGACCCCACAATAGGGATAAAACTTTTTTGCGGAAGGGAATTTAACAAGACACGTGACAAAAGACAAGGGAACAGCGCCCTCTAAGTGCAGTAAGTAAGCTCAATTTAATAGAAAAGTAGGTTAAAATCCACTCACAATGGTGTTATTAAAATAGGCATGTAGTGTCATCTGCTCATAACGACCAGGTGGGAAGAAGACAGTCCGGCATGGGTGTAGCGGTGGCTATGGCTCCGTGGCGCGATCCTATGTCCGGGCACACTGCTGGTCCATGGTAGTTTTGTCAGTGGATCCGCGCTACAGGGTGTATTTGCAACTGCAGCCCCCCTATGTAAGCAAGGGACACTAACGTGTACCCTAAAACGGATAAGTATAACAAAATAGGGAATGGCGCTGTGCATAAAGGGTGTATTGGTATATGATGTTTATCTAATGGTGGTGGTAGGTGTACCAATGTGACATGCTATAGGGGACACCAATAGGTAGTACCCTCAAAATGCAGCACTATTAATCCCACATATAAATGGGAAAAAAATAAAATAATAAATAGTAATAGAAAAGTGCTAATTAATAAATAAATTAGTGGGTAACAATAAATATGAAAAATTACAGCTGTGATCTCATATACAAAATTATTAATATTGATATAGGTGACCACTAATAATATAGTGCAAAAAGGTAATAAGTGCAAAAGTGTCAGGTGCAATACAATATTCCAGCCCCTGCTGGATGGTAGAAATGAACTGCAAATATTAAATTAGAATAGAGGGTATCCACAGTCCTCTATAGTGAAAAAAAGAAGAACAGAAAATGCAAAGCAATATGTGTAAAAAAATATATATATACATATACACACATACACAAATGTGAGGTCTATACACAAATATATATATAAAAAGTGTGTAAGGTAGAGGGTATCCACAGTCCTCTATAATAAAGTGCTAGGAATGCAAAAGGTAGATACGTGGAAAAAATAAGATATAGATATATTAAAAATGTGCAGATATTAAGACCCAAACTGGTAAATAATTAATATGTATATATAAAGGTATGTCTCTAATAGCCTGATGGTAAACCAATTGATAACAATATAGAGTCTCATGTGAAAGTGGCAAAAAAGTTCATGTGATGTCTTCCACCGAATTTCCTCCAAATATTTAAAACAAACTCCCCCCGATGTGATCCCACTCACCGGAACGCTGTACCCCTGCAGGGGTATAAGCATAGGATGTTTGTACGCCAGATGCCGATCAAATCCAGGTGCCAATCAGATCTTTATATGCTCCTTTTGGATTGTTTAAACATCTACAAATAAAAGTTACTTTATGGAGTTACGCTATGTGGAGCAATTCTTTTATTACATATAATACTCTGGAGCGGATGTCCGGCCGGAAATCGGATTACAACAGGGGATTGCCATCTTCCCCCATCTCCTTCATGAGTGGCTGATCCGGGTTGAGGGGATACCAACATATAAAGATCTGATTGGCACCTGGATTTGATCGGCATCTGGCGTACAAACATCCTATGCTTATACCCCTGCAGGGGTACAGCGTTCCGGTGAGTGGGATCACATCGGGGGGAGTTTGTTTTAAATATTTGGAGGAAATTCGGTGGAAGACATCACATGAACTTTTTTGCCACTTTCACATGAGACTCTATATTGTTATCAATTGGTTTACCATCAGGCTATTAGAGACATACCTTTATATATACATATTAATTATTTACCAGTTTGGGTCTTAATATCTGCACATTTTTAATATATCTATATCTTATTTTTTCCACGTATCTACCTTTTGCATTCCTAGCACTTTATTATAGAGGACTGTGGATACCCTCTACCTTACACACTTTTTATATATATATTTGTGTATAGACCTCACATTTGTGTATGTGTGTATATGTATATATATATTTTTTACACATATTGCTTTGCATTTTCTGTTCTTCTTTTTTTCACTATAGAGGACTGTGGATACCCTCTATTCTAATTTAATATTTGCAGTTCATTTCTACCATCCAGCAGGGGCTGGAATATTGTATTGCACCTGACACTTTTGCACTTATTACCTTTTTGCACTATATTATTAGTGGTCACCTATATCAATATTAATAATTTTGTATATGAGATCACAGCTGTAATTTTTCATATTTATTGTTACCCACTAATTTATTTATTAATTAGCACTTTTCTATTACTATTTATTATTTTATTTTTTTCCCATTTATATGTGGGATTAATAGTGCTGCATTTTGAGGGTACTACCTATTGGTGTCCCCTATAGCATGTCACATTGGTACACCTACCACCACCATTAGATAAACATCATATACCAATACACCCTTTATGCACAGCGCCATTCCCTATTTTGTTATACTTGCTGGTCCATGGTGCTTTCGGGTAGTCGGGAAAGCAATCATCAGCGTACACTGCTCACAATAGCGGACGTCCCTTCCGGGTCGGCCAGCGGGGAGGTGCATCGCGTTCGGGACATGCGTGTCCCTTCGTCAGGCTTCATGGTGGCCATCTTAGGTTGGGGCATAATATACCCACACGAGTCAAAGTCACATGATTGGTTACCATAGGAATATTATACAAAGAGGAAGAGGAGAGGGGCGGGATTAGAGAAAAAAAAAGGAAGGAATTGGGGACGGAGTATATTAAATGTAATAAGGCGATGAAAAGAGGGCTAGATTGCGACCTAATGCTGTGGCCTAGTCTATATCTATATAGGCATCTAGTAGATAGAGGGGGGAAAAAATATAATAATAATAAATATATATAGGGATGCCGCAAATTAAAATACGAGCAGTGGTGTGGAGTATGTTTAATGAGTAATGGTGGTTGGGAAATTTATTATTAATAATAAATGTAAATTGAATAGATAATGGAAGGGGGTTGTTAAATAGGACTGGATGATAAAGATGATACAAAATGGAGTGATGGGTACATGGATATGGATGAGGATGAGATAAAGAAAATCGACTTGCTGGTGTCAAATACTAGTATATCTATACTAGGTAAGGGATGAAAAAATAAGAAAATAGTTAACAAATAGTTAAGATATAGTGGCATGGGCGCAAATGTGTATGGATATACAAAGAATCACATGTGCACTTGTACATGTACACATGTTGAGGTACATATGTTACTAGACATTCAATTGATACCAGTACATGTGTACTGAATAGCAATAGGCACATGCGTTTATCAAAAGTAATTATCAGTATACGAATAGCTGGTAGATCACTGTAAACTATATCTTAGTTTATCATCATAACAGGGTGCCGATTTCTATTGTTACATTTGGGCCTCCAATGTCAAATACTAGTATATCTATACTGGGTCAGGAATGAAAGATCAGAAGTTGATCAGATATAGTGGCATGGGCGTAAATGTGTATGGATATGTAGAAAATTATGTGTGCAGGTATACACGTACACATGCTGAAGGTACATATGTTACTGGACATGCAATTGATAAGAGTACATGTGTACTGAATAGCAATTGATACATGCGTCTATTATCAATGATAAGATAGCTGGTGGATCACTGTGAACGGTATATTAATTTATCATCATAACAGGGTGTTGATTTCTATTGTTTCATTTAGACCTCCAGGGGATAAACTGTCCAGAGAAAAAATCCAATAATTCTCTTTCGCAGAGTCTTTTGTAGCGTTCCGCAGGGGGCAGGGTTTTGGACTCCAGTATCCACACTCGTAGTCCTATGGATAATCGGTCATGGAATTCTAAAAAGTGTCTAGGGACACTGTTTGTCATCTCCTTGTTCGACCAGATTACGGAGTTCTCCAAAACACTTATGCAAGTTTCGAACCTAAACGTTTTGGAGAAGACCGTAATCTGGTCGAACAAGGAGATGACAAACATAGTGTCCCTAGTGCCACTCATTAAAATTAGAAGAAAAGAGGTTTAACCTTAAACTACATAGAGGGTACTGTAAGAGTGGCAAGGATGTGGAATTCCCTTCCACTGACTGACCCACCCCTGTCCTATGCCCCTTACTTGACTGACCCACCGCTGTCCTATGCCCCTCACTGACTGACCCACCGCTGTCCTATGCCCCTCACTGACTGACCCACCCCTGTCCTATGCTCCTCACTGACTCACCCAACACTGTCCTATGCCCCTCACTGACTGACCCACCCCTGTCCTATGCTCCTCACTGACTGACCCACCCCTGTCCTATGTCCCTCACTGACTGACCCAACCCTGTCCTATGCCCCTCACTGACTGACTGACCCACCCCTGTCCTATGCCCCTCACTGACTGACCCACCCCTGTCCTTTGCCCCTCACTGACTGACCCACCCCTGTCCTATGCCCCTCACTGACTGACTGACCCACCCCTTTCCTATGCCCCTCACTGACTGACCCACCCCTTTCCTATGCCCCTCACTGACTGACCCACCCCTGTCCTATGCCCCTCACTGACTGACCCACCCCTGTCCTATGCCTCTCACTGACTGACTGACCCACCCTTGTCCTATGTCCCTCACTGACTGACCCAACCCTGTCCTATGTTCTCGCTGACTGACTGACCCACCGCTGTCCTATGCCCCTCACTGACTAACCGACCCACCGCTGTCCTATGCCCCTCACTGACTAGCCAACCCACCGCTGTCCTATGCTCCTCACTGACTGACCCACCGTTGTTCTATGCCCCTCACTGACTGACCCACCCCTGTCCTATGCTCCTCACTGACTCACCCACCACTGTCCTATGCTCCTCACTGACTCACCCACCCCTGTCCTATGCTCCTCACTGAATGACCCACCACTGTCCTATGCCCCTCATTGACTGACCCACCATTGTCCTATGCCCCTCACTGACTGACCCACCCCTGTCCTATGCCCCTCACTGACTGACCCACCCCTGTCCTATGCCCCTCACTGACTGACCCACCCCTGTCCTATGCCCCTCACTGACTGACCCACCCCTGTCCTATGCCCCTCACTGACTGACCCACCCCTGTCCTATGCCCTCACTGACTGACTGACCCACCCCTGTTCTATGCCCCTCACTGACTGACCCACCCCTGTCCTATGCCCCTCACTGACTAACCGACCCACCGCTGTCCTATGCCCCTCACTGACTAGCCAACCCACCACTGTCCTATGCCCCTCATTGACTGACCCACCCCTGTCCTATGCCCCTCAATGACTGACTGACCCAACCCTGTCCTATGCCCCTCACTGACTAGCCAACCCACCACTGTCCATACCCCTCATTGACTGACCCACCACTGTCCTATGCCCCTCTCTGACTGATCCACCCCTGTCCTATGCCCCTCAATGACTGACTGACCCAACCCTGTCCTATGCCCCTCACTGACTGACTGACCCACCCCTGTCCTAGGCCCTCACTGACTGACTGACCCACCCCTGTCCTATGCCCCTCACTGACTGACCCAACTCTGTCCTATGCCCCTCACTAACTGACCCACCTCTGTCCTATGCCCCTCACTGTCTGACTGACCCACTGCTTTCCTCCCCCCCCCAACAGCACTGCTGGCTCCCATTCTCTCCTGCCAGCTGCTGCAGGGGATCTACTCAGGATGGAGAGTGGGGTTAGTGGCCACTAAATATGTAATTAACTGGCCCCTTCCTTTTCTGAATGAACACAGTGAGCAATTGGTACCGATTACTCATGGTGTTCATTTACAACTGAAGCATAGTAAACTGCATTTAATATGCTTTAGTTTAGTGAATTAACAGGAATCTCTGTCCTGATCTTAAGTGCAGTTGAGGCTGCAGCGAAAGGAATTGAAGAATTTGCCCTCAATTCCTTTCTCTGTCTCGACAGTGAGACATCAAAGGTCTGTTTAAACCGCTGATATTTCACCAGAGCCCCCAGCAGGGCTCCTAAAAAATAAAATAGTGTAAAAAATTTTGAAAAAATCATAAAAATATTATAAAAAAAATAAAGTAAAAAAAACAAAAAACTACTGACACCATCCTCTGCCCTACTGACCAAGTCAACTCTACTGATAGACGCCATCCACTGCTCTTCTGAATGACAATGTCCAGTGTCCTACTGACACCAACCTCTGCCCTGCTGACACTGTCCACTGCCCTGCTGATAATGTCCACACACCTTCAACTGCTCTACTGCCTGACACTGTCTACTCATAAGGAAGTCTAATTTTTTTTCCCATAATATTTAATTTATTATGTTTTCCGAAGTTTTCCTAACTATTAGGCCCTGCTAGTTAATTTCTTTAAAAAAAAAAAAGGTTTCAAAGGTTGCCTACCCCTCGTATAGATGCAGTCAGCAGCTGTAGGGTTTGGCTCCCATTGGGCTCCACCTCCAGCAGGCATGGGGTTAACTGTGATGTAACCCGACTACACAAAAAACCTGATTAGAGCCCCACAACCCCCCCCCCCCCACATTCTATTCATAATACATGGAATCTAAAGAATGACGCTGCTGTGACCTTTGAAATATAGCATATACACATTATTAATAGTATTAATAAAGTGTATATGCTAAATTTTGATGGTCACAGCAGCCTCATTCTTTAAATTCCATGTATTATGAATAGAATGGTGGGGGGTGGAGGGTTGTAGTTGGGTTGCACATTAGTCTTTACCAGGAGTTCCACTAGTCAGGGGGGGTGCAGTTTGGCATTTTTACCCTGGGCACTGAGTGACCTTGTCCCGGTTTGCCCTGGGTGAAAGAATGTTTAGCTTTGCCACTGGTCCAGCCAGCATGGTATGAAGCTTCCCACACACACAAACCGTGGTGTAGCACTGGAACTCAGAGTTAGCCTCTCTACCTAGCGCTTTAGACCCTGGTAGTTTATCATCTAACATGCAACCGGACCTCTAACTACTGGAAGTGGCCATTGAATGCCTTACCTTGGTCTAGTCTATGCTGGTTATTGAGCCCTGAGCTAAAACTAGCTATAGAATACCAGACCAGAAGGGACAGGCTTAACTTAAATAACAGGGAACATCATATATACTCTATTGTAATAAATGGTCTCAACTACTACAGGTAGTCCCTGAGTTAAACATCCGACTTGCATACAACTCCTACTTAAAGTAGTTGTAAAGCCTAAAGATTTTTTACCTTAATGCATTCTTGGCATTTAATGTAAAAATGTTTAGGTGTTAGCATCCCCCCTCACTCCCCCTTTTACTTACCTGAGTCTACAGCTCTTCTCTCCCCTAACTTTTGGGTCTCGCTGACTTTGATGGGGGGACCAGGAGCCATTGGCTCCCAGTGCTGACAATCAAAGCCAGTGATGGGGGGGTTCGAGTCCCGCTGTCTGTGTCAATGGACGCAGCAGCGTAGCTCGGGTTGAGTACGCACAAGTGCCCCCATGGGAACCGGCTTCCCATGGGGGCACTGGACAGAGAGGAGGGGCCAGGAGTGCTGGCGAGGGACCCAAAAAGAGGAGGTTTGCGGCTGCTCTGCAATTTCATTGCACAAAGTAGGTAAGTATAGACATAGAATAATAAAAAAAAAACAATATAAAAAAAACACTCTAAATAAAAGAGGCCCTTATAATATTGCAGCAGCGCTCTTTGTCAAATATTCAAAGATGACAAGTTTCAATATAATGTTCATATATAGCAATGTGATTCAGTGATGGATGACACATGTTAGTTGTTTTGATTGTGAAGAAACACCTTCCACCAAACAGTTCACCACGTGAGATGATCTCCCCTTTGGGGATGCACTCCCCACATATGCAAAGATAATGCGCCTTGGATCTCATCACTTAATCTCTACCGCTCAACTCCAACCAGATTTAAAGTCGTGTCATACAAGGATCCATAAGGAAAAAACAAATTGGCCACATAGTGTAATACTGTTAATAAATGTATTAATCCCCAATCAACCCCTTTACAATATGCACGTACAAGAAATCAAAATCACTCAAGCAATGAAAAAGTGCTTGTGCAAACATCACCAATCAGCCGGTAGTAGCCAGGGAACGTCTGTGCACACCAGCGGTCCGATCCTACTTCCTAGTATTCCAGCTGTCCGTGACATGCACACGTCACTTCCGGCAAACCACGGAGATCACGTCGCTGACGCGTTTCGTCACTTCCTCACTTTGTGATCTCGTGGTGTAGAAGCCGTTTTTTTGTATGGAACTCATGTCACCGCCCTGAAATCATGTGACGTCCACTCTGCCTGCCCACAAAACTATGTAAACAGGCAGCCCGGAAATCATCCCAAACACAGGGCTGGCAAATTATGTGCCCATCGGCAACTATAATCCAGCACAAATATAATACATGAAATTACATGAACATGATAGACTTCATAAATTGATAAAAATCTTTAAAACATTAGAATCAATAAAACGGAGAGTCTCTAAATAGTTGGGATGCTTCTATGTGATCGCAAACATGTTTTCTTACATGGAAGTATGTGAGCCGTAATTTAATTACGCAGTCTACCCATATTTCATCAATCGCCACGCTCACTAGTTAAATTAGAGCGAATAAATAGTAGGACATACAGTGGGGACGGAAAGTATTCAGACCCCCTTAAATTTTTCACTCTGTTATATTGCAGCCATTTGCTAAAATAATTTAAGCTCATTTTGTTTTCCTCATTAATGTACACACAGCACCCCATATTGACAGAAAAAACACAGAATTGTTAACATTTTTGCAGCTTTATTTAAAAAAGAAAAACTGAAATATCACATGGTCCTAAGTATTCAGACCCTTTGCTCAGTATTTAGTAGAAGCACCCTTTTGATCTAATACAGCCATGAGTCTTTTTGGGAACGATGCAACAAGTTTTTCACACCTGGATTTGGGGATCCTCTGCCATTCCTCCTTGCAGACCCTCTCCAGTTCTGTCAGGTTGGATGGTAAACGTTGGTGGACAGCCATTTTTAGGTCTCTCCAGAGATGCTCAATTGGTTTAAAGTCAGGGCTCTGGCTGGGCCATTCAAGAACAGTCAAGGAGTTGTGAAGCCACTCCCTCATTATTTTAGCTGTGTGCTTAGGGTCATTGTCTTGTTGGAAGGTAAACCTTCGGCCCAGTCTGAGGTCCTGAGCTCTCTGGAGAAGGTTTTCGTCCAGGATATCCATGTACTTGGCCGCATTCATCTTTCCCTTGATTGCAACCAGTCGTCCTGTCCCTGCAGCTGAAAAACACCCCCACAGCATGATGCTGCCACCACCATGCTTCACCGTCTGGACTGTATTGGACAGTTTATGAGCAGTGCCTGGTTTTCTCCACACATACCGCTTAGAATTAAGGCCAAAAAGTTCTATCTTGGTCTCATCAGACCAGAGAATCTTATTTCTCACCATCTAGGAGTCCTTCAGGTGTTTTTTTAGCAAACTCCATGGGGGCTTTCATGTGTCTTGCACTGAGGAGAGGCTTCCGTCGAGGCACTCTGCCATAAAGCCCCAACTGGTGGAGGGCTGCAGTGATGGTTGACTTTCTACAAGTTTCTCCCATCTCCCGACTGCATCTCTGGAGCTCAGCCACAGTGATCTTTGGGTTCTTCTTTACCTCTCTCACCAAGGCTCTTCTCCCCCGATAGCTCAGTTTGGTCGGACGGCCAGCTCTAGGAAGGGTTCTGGTCGTCCCAAACGTCTTCAATTTAAGGATATTGGGGGCCGCTGTGCTCTTAGGAACCTTAAGTGCAGCAGAATTTTTTTTGTAACCTTGGCCAGATCTGTGCCTTGCCACAATTCTGTCTTTGAGCTCTTCAGGCAGTTCCTTTGACCTCATGATTCTCATTTGCTCTGACATGCACTGTGAGCTGTAAGGTCTTATATAGACAGGTGTGTGGCTTTCCTAATCAAGTCCAAGCAGTATAATTAAACACAGCTGACATTAAATGAAGGTGTAGAACCATCTCAAGGATGATCACAAGAAATGGACAGCACCTGAGTTAAATATGAGTGTCACAGCAAAGGGTCTGAATACTTAGGACCATGTGAAATTTCAGTTTTTCTTTTTTAATAAATCTGCAAAAATGTCTACAATTCTGTGTTTTTCTGTGCTGTGTGTACATTGAGGGAAAAAAAAGAACTTAAATGATTTTAGCAAGAGAGCAAGAGTGAAAAATTTAAGGGGGTCTCAATACTTTCCGACCCCACTGTATATGTCAAAGCCTACCAATATATTTATAGCGGCATACATCAAAGATCATAAAACCATCAAATTCATAAATAATAAAAATGTATATGTACATATACTAAATATTATAAAACCTTAGTGTAAAAAAGTCAAACAAAATTATTAAACGTTTCAAGATCATATTACGATTGTATTAAAAAGGTATAAATGGCCTGGAAATTTGCTTCAGCAGCTCAACCCAGAGCAACTAACTAAACTTATGTGCTATGTGGTTCTACCCAGATCGACTTGCCAAGCACAAATATATTCACCTACTGTTCTGTAAATTAAAACTCAATCTGTAAAATAAATTTTGAGCTAATCCAGTCTAGGTGTCACTAATAAAACAGTTGATGTCTAGTTCAATGTTCAAACCTTTTGGGGAGAGTACATCTGTTAGGTATATCCATTGAGTTTCTCATTTTGATAACTCGCAAATAAGATTGGATCCCCGCCAGTGTGGCTCTAGATGTTCAACCCCCCAAAATTCCAGGCCTTTTAGATCCTGATTGTACTTCAGTTTAAAATGAAGGGACACATTATGGTACCCTATCTTAATATTGTGGATGTGTTCTGCTATCCTAACCCTTAACATCCTTTTCGTCCGCCCTATGTAGAGAATATTACAAGGGCATTTTAAAGCATAAACGACATGTGTGCTGTTGCATGTTATAAATTGTTTGATATCGAAGTTTTTATTATTGGCGGGAGAATTGAACGTTTCTAGTCCCCTAATTGGTCTGGAGACTTCTCTGCAGGCCTTACACCTCCTACAAGAAAATAAGCAGTTCCTATCCCAAAAAGATTGAGGTCGCTTTGGTGGGTCTAAAACTTTTTTAACCACTCGATCACCGAAACTAGGCGCTTTTCTGTAAATAAATTTTGGTACAGGTGGTAGAACCGTATTTAATTTTTTGTCCATAAGGACATGCCAATGTTGCCTCAAGATTGACTCCATCTCTTTGTATTGGGCATGTTTGTTTTCAAAAAATAAAATAAAAAATATCACTTTAAGAACAGAGGAAGCATGACATCATCATTTTGCTGCTCAATGCATCGTGCCAACTACTGTCTGACGGACCTGTCAGCAGTCCCACACCACTGCTTCGCCAGTTAACCCTTCCCTAAGCTTTCCAAAATTTAAAAATCATTTTTTGGCTGGAGTTACTTAAAAAATGTACCTGTTCCAAATTACATAAAAATTCAACTTATTCGAAAACTTTAGGGATAGAGTGTCAAGTGCAGAAAAACGGCAGTCTGCCAACATCCTATAAATGTAACAAAAAAAGATATGTGCACACTGTGCACCAAACCCCTCATGGACTTTGGAGGCAGAACCACAGACTTACATCCTAATAAAATCATATTACATCAAAACATACATGTTTAACCCCTTCCCGCCGAGCGTACACAGATGTGCGTACTCGGATTTCGGGGGTTATACTGGGATGATGCCCGCAGCTGCAGGCATCATCCCAGTACCATTTTGTAGAGCGAGCAATCGGCTATCCATATATAACAACCGATGCGGCTAAAAGCCGCTTGGCTGTTATACCGGAGGAGCGGGAGGGGACGTCCACCCCTCCCGCCGCTCTTACCGGGCCTCCCGATCCACCAGGAGGCCCGATCACTAATTCGCCGCCTCTGGCGGCTGCTGTCAGCCTTCTAATTGTAAACGTGGAAGCGACGTCCTGACGTCACTTCCCATTTACTCGCCTGCCAATGGCGCCGGTTTTGAAAAAAATACACAGTATTCAGAATCACCATTTTCCGTGATCTGTATACTGTGAAGTGCAAAGGAGGGATTTGGGGTCTTTTAGACCCCCGATCCCTCCATAAAGAGTACCTGTCACCACCTATTACTGTCACAAGGGATGTTTACATTCCTTGTGACAACAATTAAAGTGATCAATTTTTTTTTTTTTTTTTTTAAAAACACAATTTCTAAATATAAAAATAAATAAATAAAATAAATAAGAAAAAAAAAATTAAAGCGTCCCCGCGAGCTCGCGCAGCACAGAAAACGCATACGGAAGTCGCGCCCACATATGTAAACTGTGTTTAAATCACACGTGAGGTTTCACCGTGATCGGCAGAGTGAGAGCAATAATTCTAACAATTCTAGACCTCCTCTGTAACTAACCTGGTAACCGTAAAAAAATTTAAAGCGTCGCCTATGGAGATTTTTAGTTTGTCGCCACTCCACGAGTGCATGCAATTATAAAGCGTGACATGTTTGGTATCTATTTACTCGGCGTAACATCCTCTTTCACATTATACTAAAAAAAATTGGGCTAACTTTACTGTTTGTTTTTTTTTAAATTCATGAAAGTGTCCCTTTTCCCAAAAAGTTGAGTTTAAAACACTGCTGCACAAATACCGTGTGATAAAAAAATATTGATAATAATAATAACAATCACAATTTTATTCTCTAGATTCTCTGCTAACAAAATATATATAATGTTTGGGGGCTCTAAGTAATTTTCTAGCAAAAAATACGGATTTTAACTTGTAAACACCAAATGTCAAAAATAGGCTTAGTCATGAAAGTGATAAATATCATGGTAGGATAATGCTCAAATACCCCAAATACTCAGCTCTTGTGAATAGATTTGTTGAGACCCAACATGTTCTAATCCTTCCTCAGGGGTATTGGTGGGTATTGAGACTTCTAGAACATAGATATAACAGACATTAGCTACGTAAAGAGAAACCGTATTCTACAGATATACAATCCAAACTTCAGTACATAATAGTAAAGGCTACTGTTAATACTTGTAATCAAAAAGAGAGCAAACGTGAAAATACATTAAACCAATTTGTGTCCTGTTTGGTGGAATGGCTGTGTGGTACAGTTAAACAGGGCGTAGTGTGGTGCGGAATAGGTGGAAAAACGTGCGTTCACACAGGCTTTAATGGGGCAATGGCACTCCTATAACAAACGACCCAGAATAATAGTATCTGTAAAATAGACAGGCATAATCATTCCAGACAAAGTAGTGACAGTTGTCATTCATATCTGAATTGACAACTGTCACTACTTTGGAATGATTATACATGTCTTGTAATCTTTCTTCAAGA